>CP142462.1:2117500-2230000 GCA_038049695.1 Cinnamomum chago
TCAAATCTAACATATTCTCCAGGTTTGGAATTCCAAGAGCCCTAATAAGTGATCGAGGAACTCACTTTTGCAATAGAACTGTGGAGACGTTGCTGAGAAAGTACCATGTAACCCACAAGGTGTCCACTGCTTATCACCCGCAAACTAGTGGACAAGCGGAAGTGTCAAATCGAGAGATCAAGTCCATACTTGAAAAGACAGTCAATCCAAGTAGAAAAGATTGGAGTTTGCGCTTGGATGATGCATTATGGGCATATAGGACTGCATATAAAACGCCCATTGGGATGTCACCTTATCGGTTAGTGTTTGGGAACCCATGCCACCTTCTAGTTGAGTTAGAACACAAGGCTTATTGGGCTATCAAGAGTTTCAACATGAAGATGGATGAAAGTGGAGAACACAGGAAGTTGCAACTACAAGAGTTGGAGGAAATTCGGAATGATGCATATGAGAGTGCACGGATTTACAAGGAAAAGGCGAAGGCTTTTCATGACAAGATGATCTCTAGGAAAGAGTTTAAAGTTGGTCAACAGGTCCTTCTATATCAATCACGGCTTCGTTTGTTTCCAGGTAAGTTGCGTTCTCGTTGGATTGGGCCTTTTGTTGTTACTAATGTTTTTCCACATGGTGCAGTTGAAATTCAAAGTTTAGCCACTTCCAAAGTGTTCAAGGTGAATGGCCATAGACTTAAGCCTTTCTATGAAGGTTTCCAAATAGAGAAGGTGGAAAAATTAGACCTTGCAGATCCGATCTATCCTGATTGAGAAGGAAGCATTGAGTCGCGCCAACGACAATAAACAAAAGCGCTGCTTGGGAGGCAACCCAAAGGGGAGTTTGTTCCTTTTCTTTTTATTTTCGCATTTTTATTCTGTTTATTTTTGCCTTTTCTTTACATTTTACCTTACATTGAGGACAATGCAAGTTTTAAGTGTGGGGGAAGGGATTTAGGTTGTGTTTTAATTTTAAGTGTTAAAAAAAAAAAAAAACTCTCAAAAAGAAAAGAAAAGAAAAATTGGTTTTTTTTGTGGTTTTCAACGATTTTTGGTTATATATGTCATGAGCAAGATTCAATTGAGCTTGAGAAATTCATAACATGATTGAATAAGTAATCTTTCAACTTGTGATTATTTAGTACAGTTCCTTGAGGATGTTATTGACTAAATTTGGTGGACAAAAGCCGGTGAGATTTTGAGCCTTTCGACTGACACATCCATATCAGTCTCACTATTTTCTTTCATGAGAGATATTCTTCCATAGATTTGTTTCTTTAGAACTTGCCTTGATTCTCTTCGAGGTCACATAGACACAAGCATGCATGAACATGATTGAGGCCACCATTTTTATAAGCTACATAAGCCAAATAGCCTACCTTGCAATTAAATTTTCCTTTGTTGAACCCCTTTGAGCTTTATATCTTTTATTTATTGTAAACCCACATTCCAAGCTTTGAACCTGAAAAAAAAAATATATACCTTTACCTAAGCCGTAGAGCTAGTGAAGCATTGTTTATCATTATGATAGGTGTGCAATAAATAAGTAAGGGGGTGTCGGAATTTGTGATATGGCTATGACTGGTGAAATGGGACATGTGTTCATTCTCAATTTATAAGTTCCATTCTTGATATTTTCATTGTTCAAAAAAAAAAAAAAAAAAAAATGAAAAAAAAAAAGAAGAAAAAAAAAAAAAGTTTATGAAGTGATGGAAGAAATTGCTACAAACTATCCATGTTCATGAATCCTCCTAAAATTCCAAGAAAGGGTATGTTCATATGTGATACATACAAAGGTGGAAGTTATTGTGAAGAATCATTCTTTGCTGCAAATGAAAAGTGTTCGATCTCTTTTTCAATACAAGAGTTTTACATGGTTTGAATGCTTTGAAGCCAAATTGAAAAAGCTGCTGAATGGAGTGATTGGTTTTATGTCTTCTATATTCAAGTTTGAAGTTGGTTCAATTTTGCTTCACTAGTTTTGCTGGCTTTTGAGCTACATTCCCAAATATTTCTCACCTTGATCCTAAACCCCGTTACAACCCTTGAAAAGTCCTTATGATTCGTGTTATGCATGTGATCCCAGTGGTGGAGAATGAGAAGATATGCAAGCCTATGGTAGATCATTTCTATTGGAATGAATTTGAGCGAAACACCTAACCTTCAAACAGATGAGAGTCGAGTGTTTATATCCGTGAGGGTCTATGTATTTAGTCTACTCAATATTCGAGTGAAAATGCTTACTAAGTAATTGCACTTTGTTTAAAAATGTTTGCTCATGAAATGTTATGAGTTTTGAAGAGTTTGGTTGTTCTTAATTGATGGCGTTCAGCCTTGGTATTTTTGAAAAAAAAATATATTTTATTTGGAGTTTTGCCCGAGGACGAGCAAAAGTTAAGTGTAGGGGAATTTGATAAGAATGAAAAATGTTATATTTTTCTCCATTAATGTTTAGTACTTTATACATATTTGATGCCTAAATGTACTCATTATTCTTATATTTTGATTTAGGATGCAATTGGAGGGCTAAGTGCTAAACGAAGCTAATTGGGCGATTTTAGACATTTTCACATCGCTTCGCAAGTTGGGCATAACTCTCTCATCTGAGCTCCGGTGGAGACAATTCAAGAGACCGTGGAACAACAAAAGAAGGTGATCATATTTGATGCTGAATGAACGGAGTTGATTCGGAACCGGATTTTATTTAGATGAAAAAAATCAAGCAGAAGGGCATTATGGTAAATTTGAAGAAATTAGAAGTTCGTTGAAACATATCCAATATTGGGCTCATATTATGCAGAACGAAAAATAGTGCAACTTTGATTCTTGGGTCGAGTCCAACAGAAGCCCGAATGAGAAGATATGGTCAAAAAGAAGATTTTTACCAAATTAGAATTTAATTGATTATTTTATTGTTTCCCATCTTCAATCCCACTTCACTTGAAATTCTCTCAAAACATTCAACGTACAGCACCCATCTTCTACAGCAACTATGTCTCTCACGTCACTCTCCTCCTTTGTTTAAGAGTTTCTCTCCTAACCCATCTAAAATTCTCAAAGCCATCTTCAACGTTTACAATCCATCTGGTGGGCCCACTTAGCAATTTTCTCTCCTATTCCAACTCCAACCCACCTCTCTATAAATTCAAGCAAACACACCATTCACAGAGGAGCTTGGACAGCAACGATCTCTCTCTCTCTCTGTCTTCTTTCTCCATTCTTTTTCTATTCTTTTTCCATTTAGATTATTTTATTTTGCAAGTTAGCATGGCCCTGCGTGGCTAATTTTTTTAATTGGTTGAAGGAGACTGAAGCCTCGGAATAAATACTGTGAGATCTAATTTATTTTCATTGTTCGATTTATACTTTGAATATGGGTTGTTCTTCTATACTTAATTTGTTATGATGATTGTTTCGTTTAATTGCTAGGATGCATACTAGTATATTTTTCGTTGCAATCTAATGCTAAATTAGAAATCAAATCCGTAATTGTTTGATCCCTCTAATTTGTGAAGCAACTGATATTTAATAATTTACTGCGTTAGTAATTATTAGATATTAGGAAGAACACTTGGCTAAATTAAATGCAACCGCGTGTGCTTGTGTTATTTGGGTTCATCGATCTCTCTGATTTTAATGCTTTTACTAAATTAAATCTATAGCGCTTGTCTTAGGTTGTTTAGTAAATAGGGTTAATTAGAGCGCGTGTTTTCTAATTAACTAATTAAGGAGGTAGGAATTTAATTCCAACGATGAATATTCAAAGTGTTAATTGATTTATTTTTGCATCAATGATCAGTTCTGAATTTCCGATGGTGGATGTTAACTTTGATCAATGCTTGCCCATTTGATTGATTTCGTTACTTTACTGCTTTTTATTTGCTTTTATTTATTTTTGCTTTCAGTATAATCAAAACCCCCATCTTGATCACATAGCATAAAATTTGACTAAACACTCTCCGTGGGAACGATCCTTACTCACGATACTACATATATTTTTTGGAGTAAAGGTTTTATTATATTTGGGTGCCGGCGACAGCACGACCAACGATCGATCGGAGCCTCAGACGGATCGATCGGTCAGAAAAAGGCCTCAGTTAAATGTCAGGCCGATCGATCGAACCTGCAGGGGCGATCGATCGGACAGGTGCGCAGAGTTCGGGAAACTCCTCTATTCTGATCCGAATTAGTTTCCTTTTGAGACTATCTTTCCCAGTTTGAGTCCTACTTGTGCACTAAGTCTAAGGCACGAATTTTGGGCTATTTATAGGGTGTTTCTCTCAACCCTAGATCACAACACACACAACTCTCATTGATCTGAGTCAGAGATATCTTAGAGAGAGTTTATTCTCTAGAGTCATTGAGAGATTACTCTAAAAGGCTGCTCTAGAAGGTTGTTGTTGCTTCTACTTCTCTTGTAGAAGATTGATCATCTTGGTTGACAAGTTGCGAGGAGATCAAGTAAGGAGAACGGGGCGCGGTGGATGTCGTGTCAGTGGATTCTTTGCAAGAATAACTACAGTCCTTAGGTCGAGGTACAGACTGAGGTAAAGGAGCTTGTGAGTATATCTTGTAACTGTTCGTGAACTCTTGATTTCTGGTTCGTGGTTTTTCTCCCTGGATAGGGTTTCCACGTTAAATATTGTGTCTGCCTTCTTGTTGTGTGTGATTGGTAGATAACTAGTTCTATATTGTCTGATTGGTTTATTTCCGCTGCATTGATTGGTTAAATAGAACTAGTAATCCATTCTGGTAACCCCATATAGAATTTTCACAAACTTTTCCCAAGATGGTACACGTGGACTGGAAAATATTATTTCGGAGTCACTCATCTCCATTGGCCCGAGGCGTTAAACACATTCGTCGCACAACTAACAGAGGACCCGTGTTACCCTGTAAAATCTCCTCATCCGGAGTGTCATCATAAACTGGCTCTTCACCCACGTAAGCATCATCCTCTTCGCAATCATCAATATTTGCGAATAATGCCTTCTTGCCTACCTACTTGCACTCAGATTGTCTGTGGCTAGTCTCACCACACACAAAGCACTTAATTCCACTATTAATGGTTCTGTTCTTTTGTGTTGGGTTGGAGGAAACCCGTTGTCCAGGATTACTACTATTGGAAGAGTGATTGACTCCTCCAGAACTGCTACTACCGGGATTGCTTGCTACGCCACTATTAGATGTGCATGTCAACTGCTTCTCCACCTGTAGTGCTCTCTGGTGAGCCGCTGAAAGTGAAATTGGATCAAATAGATTCACATTATCCTGAATCTGCACTCGTAACCCACCAATATATTGCACCACTAATTGATACTCTAGCTCTTGAATCTCATTCCGCGCAAGGAGTTAATAAAATTATGTCGTATAATCCTCCATAGTTCGTGTTCCTTGTCTCAAATTCTGTAATCGTTGATACAGAATTCGTTGATAATTATAAGGCAAAAACGTTGAGCGCAGGTGTTTTTTCATCTTCTCCCAAGTACAATTTTTGACTTCCCTAATTTGGTCCTGGAAAGCTTAAATTGCTGTCACCATGCCGTTGCCCTTCCTCAAAGCCTTGTTGCCACCAGTGGAACCTTCATATTGTCAGGAACTCCTTTAAAATCCAGTACCTACTCAGTGGTATAGATCTAATCAAGAAATTCATTTGGTTGAAGGCTACCATGAAACTCAGGAACTTCTGTATGCATCCCTACCTCCCACTGTCTCCTATCTTCAATAGGAGGAGCATGAACTCTATGTCGCCACCTGGGCGCCTCATGTAAATCATCGCTTTCCTCAAAATCATCACCCGCATCATGGGGAATATGATTTGGTGATTCTGATTGGCCATAAAGGCCCGAAACTGCTGCGTTAACATCTCCATCTGCTGCTCCAACCGCGTCATGCAATCACGTTCATAGACCTCTTCTACTGGAACCTCGTTGGCTTGGCGTCTCCTTGGAGGCATCTCGTCAAGAACGAACGTGGCTCTGATACCAACTGATGTAGCGGAAGCGTCTACGAAGAAGATTCACACGGAAAATTGGAAAACAACTTTCTATTAGCCTGTTGATTCGACTAGGAATACAAGATTATATGCATAAAAATTCGTTGATTCAATTAAATACCGAAAATTGGAAGAAACAAAAGGGAAACTTCTCTGAAATTTTATTCAATATATGTTCTGAAGGCCATCAGGCTTACAAGGGTATAAATATAACCCTAAAACGAAAAAAAAAAAGTAACAAAATAATATGATAATAATTAAAATATTCAATTTTTCCCAAAAAAGGGAAAAACTGAAATAAAGATACAACTGGAAACTATTAATCACGACCAATTCAACGCAAAAAAAAAGGGGGAACTTATTTCGACCTTCCTATTAAAAGTTATTACCCAAACAAATATTACCAAAAATAGAAAAAAAAACCAAAATTTTGGAGGCCTAAACAAAGGAATTTGCCCGAAAAAGGCCGTACGTAAGGGGCATAGCCAATGTGTTTCGATCGTTGGCCCGTTTCCACTAAAAAAACTCTGGGATTTCTCCTAAAACGGACACTTTGAAAAGTTTTCCCAAAAACAAAAACTTGCCTTATTTGACCTTACGTTGATCCCACCTTTCTATGAAATCAAAACATTTCTGCATTGCATCAAGATGTAATGAATCTAGAGCTGTACCTGTACTTCATTAAAAGGGTTCAAAGTAGGCATTAACCTCAACTCTGTATTGGCCCCATTGCATTTGGGTCAGATTGGGGGCTTAAATAGGAAGTATCTATCAAAATCAAAACCCATCCTTATTGACTATTGTTTGGGTTGAGAATGTCAGTTTTAACTATTTTATAAGATAAAAATAGACAATTAGAACACAAGTTTTAAGTCAAGTCTGTGTTAAGCGGTTGGATAAGGAATAAAGATTGTCACCCCTAACTTACTGTCATTAGGTTGACTTCAACCTAATCTTTCGAGTTAACTGATTAGATTGATCATATATTTTACACGTAAAGAATTCTACTTTAAAGGTAAAAGTCAACAAATTAACTGTGTAAATTACATAATCAGTTCAATGGTAGGCCTTATATTAATTTTCCTAGACATAGAGTGGATTCCTGTACAAAGGAGGATAGAAGGGAGAACCATTTCCATTTTGACAAGGTGGCACCACTCATAATTTGGACAAACTTTCTTCTCTTTTTCTTTCTTCTGTTTTGTTTTGGGAACAGCAATTTGAGAATGAAACTATAGTAATTTGGGCAGCATAAGATCCATCGTCCATGTACAACTTCCAAACAATGTGTGTATGTCACTATGTCTCTGTCACTTCATGTTGAGCCCGTTTAGATTCGCAACAAATAAAGGAGAGTGGAATCAATGGGTTAGCACATGGATTAGGTGCAACTTCAATATTACTCTAATCAAATACTTCAACTCTGGGTTTTAGCTCCTTTCAAACTTAATGATTACATAAGATGCAAAATTATTGTCACAGAATGGTGACCTATGTTGCGCCTAGAGTCAAACTGGGGCAGTGTCAATTCAAATGGATCAGGAGTATGTGAAAAGATTAGATTGATCATATGGGCTATATCCCCTTAATTCTCTTTTATTCCCTTAATTCAGACTTTTGGGTGGTCAGCAGCTTTCCCAGACTGGCTGGGTGACTTACTTCCTTTGTTGTGGTTTCTTTGATTTTTTGTGGTGTTGTGATGGTTTGGTTGGGTTGTGATGGTTGGCTTATATTCACATCATTAATGCTGAAATATAGCAAGGTTTTTAATCAGCATAGTCGAATGTCAAATTAATATCTTGGATCAATAAAGTAGTTTTCTATTACCAAAAATGTATTTAAATTATTTTCTATATATACATCAATTATTTTAAAACTCTTTTTTTTTCTAGATTTTTCTAATTTGAAAAAAAATCACATGACTCCCTGACTCGCCTGGTCGAGTCCAAGTCACAAATTGGCAACTTATGCTAGCTTTTTTCTAATGGAATATGCTGGTCAATTTCTTTCCCCTAATGGGAATATGCTGGTTTTTTTTTTTTTTTTTTGCTTGCATCCCCTAGAAGTCTATGATTTACTCAAATTTTCAGGCATATCTAAGATCAGTGGTGCTACGTGGACCGAATGGGGGGACCGAATTCTGCCCGGTCCCCCATGAGCCCGACCGGCTAGAATTCGGTCCCCCATTCGGTCCAAGTGGACTTTCTCATCTGAGATTCATTGGATGCTTTTGAAAAACTTTCAACCAATCTGTAAGCATCAATGAGGGTCCCTGCAGCATTCGACAAGACATCTCAAAGTGGGTGCCATACCTGCTTTTCTTTTGTCCTTTCATTTGAAAGATATATAAATTCCTTTGCAATCTCAACCTGTATTTGGCCTAACAGTATCCTGATTGCCACATAGGAGTTTGTGGTCAAGAAATAAAGAACATGGTTGTGAGAGTGAAGGAATCCAGCCCTTCATTGTTGGATACAAGATGCTCCATCTTCTTTTATTGAAATTCTTTCCCACAAATACTGGATTTTCAAATAGTTAAATTACTAAAAAAAAAGCTAACTACATACAAGTACAAGATAGAAGTGCAATTTAGTCTTAACAATGTTGGATAAGGAAATAATAGAGAAGAATTCAAACAATGTTAGATATGGAAAGGATGAGTTCAACTAAGATTATGATTAGATTAGATTTGGTTTATATTATGCTATTATTATTATCTGATTAGGTTTCCTATAATGTGCATGATTAAGCTTTCTATACTTACATGTAGCCATTGGCTATTCCTACTAAAATCATAGCAGAGAATTTGAGAAGATGCAGTCCCTCAATTTTCACATGGTGTTCACATGGTGTGAGAGCCATCACGTTTGTCTACATTCCTTCATCCATTGCCTTCACTGCAAAATCTATCGTCTATGGCTAATTCCCATGAACTTTACATTCATCACATGGACCGGAGAGTCTCCTTCCTTTCACTCCAATGCCACTGCCGTTAAATCAGTGATTGAAAAGACGATGGTCCTCAATGAAGATTCAATATTCTGAAAGTGCTTAGCCCAATTACCTTTCTAAAAGGCTAATTTGTTTGCATTAGAATACATAGAAATTGAGTACATAAAATTCAAATCATAAGTGTAATTTAAAAGGAAGATCAAATGTGAATTTAAAAAATTGAGGATCTAACATTCATTTTTAGGCATATGAAATCAAAAGAATATGACAAACGAATACCCTACCATCACCTTGTAATTCAATATATAGTTAAGTGAAGTTTCTATCTACATCTTCACCTCGTGTCTTCACTCATCACCTTATAATCTTCACCCATTACCTCTTTAATAATCCTTGTCCATTTTCACTATGAGTTCCTATGTCAGCTACCGTTAACCCATTAAAAGTCTATGATAGATCATATTTTATGGGCCACCAACACTAAAAGACTAAAAAAGGGTGGGATACGAAATATTACAAATAAAGCATGATTATCAATTCTATTATTTATCTGCCATCTTGTCTTCTTTAATGCATAATTTGAGATGATTTTCTTTAACGAAAGGTATGTGGTGGTTTTATACTAGTGTTAGTGTTTCTTGAAAGTTTATAGAGGTTTCTCTAAAGAGTGGAATAGCTTAGTGAAGACTTGTAATCTCCATCTAACCAATAAGCTAATCTTTCGTGGAAAATCACATAAATCTTGTGTTTTAATTGTTTCTGCTTTCGGGTGGTTCAATTCTATCCTAATTTTATTTCTTACCCATAATCACAGACTAGCACAATCACCCGTGCTCAGCACGGTCGTATTATAAATTAAATTTTTTTACATTTAAAGGTTGTATGGAGTACCTCTTTTCATCCATTAAATAAGTTATAAATGAAAATAAAAAAAGGACAAAAATAGAGTAGAAGAGTAGGGATAGAACTAAGAGACTTTAAAAAGGAAGTGAAGTTAAAGTGGAGAGTAGTGTGTTGTTTGATGAGATAAGAATATGAGTGAGCAGTTATGTTGAGAGAATGTGAAATATTTTAATAAAGAGGGTTAACTGTCATTCAAAATTATAACCAACAGTCAAAATCAGATCTAAAACCTTCTAGCTTAATATATTATAATTTGATAGTTTGTAATAGAAAAGACAAGTTTCCCACTAACTATTCATGAAAACTTAATACATAAAGAACCTGAACGTTAATAGATGAAAAATGATACAATTATACGACATCAGTTGGCTGAGGATTGATGGTATTTGCCATTAATTTCCACTGTATTCACACTGCTATGGGAGATAACAAAAAATCATGGGAGATAACCCATGATATTGTGGGTTTTTTGCACAATTTATCAAAAAATCCATAGGCTTACAGCTCCTACTAAATGATTACCAAATGCGGATTTTGTAATGTGTTTTCCTTGCCATGCTTTGTCGCGGTTTATTTCCACAAATTGATAAAATCCATGATCTCGTGGTCTTTTTTCCATTGAATTTGTAAAAGATAATTTGCAGATTTATAAATCGCACTAAATAATTAATAGATGTGGATTTCATTTTTTCAAAACTCAACATATGGTGATAGATAAGATCTGTCAAAAAAAACTTTTTTGGAATAAAATCCATGATATCATGGGTTTTGGGCAAAAAAGTCAAAAATAATATTTGACCCGAGTCAACACGACTCCTTTGTCATTTCAAGGTCTTTTGTTATTATCTCATGGAGCCCAACTCTGAGATTGAGAGGGATTAAATCGTAAAAATCCCTTCTTTATATTTCTAAAGTAGGATTAAATGGTTTAGTGTGATCGGATTGAAGAATTTAACACAGTGTTCGACAGTTCGACTCCAAGAGACGTATAAATTGAGAGAGTCCTACCTATAACTAGGGATGAAAGTGGGCCGGGCCGAGCCGGGCTTTGACAGGCCTTAGGCTCGGCCCTAGTATTTTTCAGTAGGCTCTAGCTCGGCCCTAGCCGTAGAGGGCCTCAAAAACCCGGGCTCGGGCTCGGCCCTAATTAAGTTATGAGGTCCTAGGGCCGGCCCTTTGAGCTTGGCTCGATTGAGGCCCTATGCTCGGCTCGTGAGCTCGGCCCATTTTATAATGATATAGTACTAGCTGAAAGAAAATATTTTCAGGAAATTTTTTTTTGTAGGAATTCAAAGAAATCTGTATATGCAAACAGGAACAAAAAAATGGTCAAATGCATGCATTCATCCCATATTCTCATTGCCATAATTTGGATTGCAGCACTAAAATTAACTAAAATAAGAAAGACTCCATAAAAGTAAAGGGAGCCTAGTTCCAACACTCCATAATAGTTCAATGTTAATGTAGATGAGCATCATTAAACTCCAACAATAATACAAATCAAATTAAACTCCAATAGCATCATAGAAAAAAATAAAGTATTCTGCTAACCTCATAAAATAAAATTTCCATCATCACCAGCATCACCTATAACAACAAGAATAGAGCCTTGTTAATAAATAATAATGACAACAAAGGAAAGATTGTTCCAGAGTTACAAGACTTAAAAAAAAGTCTTCCAGACCATTAATATACCTGCATCCTCATGGCAATTCTAGAACAAATTCTTCGTCCCTTTCTTATTTCTACACATGAATAAAAGAAATATCCATAAAATTTAGCTTACGGGATTTTGAAACTAAATAAGAATTTATTAGATATAGTCAATGAAATTTAATATTCACCTTGTGTGATTTCTTCTTTACGCCATGTAGATTTTTTACCCAATCACCTCCTATGCGGAGCTAAATTAGCACGATAGGTGTCAATGACTCTACTACCTGCACTGAATGTAACCTCTGAAGCTACTGTTGTGATGGGAATAGCTAGAATATCTGAAGCCATTTTTGACAAAATATAAAACTTTTGGCAATTCAACCTCCACCAACCTAAAGCACTCCAGTTCCCTTTTTCTTCTTGAGAACATCTGTAAACAGCTTCTCCTAGGTAAACATCCAAATCAGATTTTACAGGAGGAACATTTTCAGTCATGTCAACAAACTCATCAAACTTGGACCATCCAGAATTCATATCAATGGTAGAACTAGATCCAACATCCTCTCCCTGGAATTTTGAAGTCCTTTGACCACTACCTCCCTCATTGGTTGAAGCAAAACTAGCTGCATACTCTTCATAGATCTCATATAAAGCTCCACGGACCTTCTCAATATTGTATATCACTTCGGACTTTTCATAAATCAATGGAAAACAGAATTCAATCAACTTCATTTTGCAGTGTGGATCTAAGACAGCAGCAATTGATATCAATAAATTGCACTCACCCCAATACTTTTCAAATTTCAAATTCATTTTCCCAACCATAGCCTTGATGTATATGTTGTTATCCATTGCTCTCTTCGTCAGAATTTCTTTCACTCGATACATCTCAGAAAGAAATAAATTCGAAGTTGGGTATTCACTTCCCGATATGAGATTAGTGATTGTATTGAACACAGATAATATTTGACTCACATTCTCAACTCTAGACCATTCTTCCTCTGTTGGTAAATTATGATAAAGAGGTTCCCTCTCTTTAAAAATAAAAAATGCATCCTTAAACTTCAACGCAAGTGACAACATCTCAAAAGTTGAGTTCCAACGTGTTGGAACATCCAAATTTAGCTTCCTAGCAGGTAATTGCAACTGTTTAACTATTTCACTAAACTTTATAAATCGTGCTTCAGAATTTTTCAGAAATTTGACACTCTCCCTTATATTGTAAATCACATCATCAATAGCACCAATTCCATCTTGCACTAAAAGATTCAGAATGTGTGCACAATAACGAACATGAAATAATTTCCCATCAAGTACCAATTTCTTGTTTCTTAAAAATGTGTTCTTCAATGTTCTAATAGCCACATCATTGTAAGAAGCATTATCAACAGACAAAGAATAAACTTTGTTTTCAATCCCCCAGTCAGTCATGCATTTGAATAGAGCATCAGCAATATCAACACCACCTCGTGGAGGTGGTATACTCACAAAGTTAAGTACCCTTTTCTGCAATTTCCAATTAGCATCAACAAAGTGCCCTGTAACAACCATGTATTCTATTTGTTGACAAGACTTCCACATGTCAGTTGTCAAACTGATTTTGCTAACATTTTTAAGCAATGGATCCACTTTAATGATCCAACGGTTCCCACTTGACCTGAATAAATCCTTATATATAATATATGTATTATAATATATGTAGGCCCTAGGGCTTACGAGCCGGGCTTCATCAAGCCCGAGCTCGGCCCATTTAAGCAAACGGGCCTCCTACTAGGCCCTAGCTTGGCTCTTTTGTCTTTTGAGCCGAGCCTAGCCTATAACGGGCCGTCCGGGCCCACATTCACCCCTATCTATAACATCTATCTAGACACAACACGGAAAGAGGGTTTTACCTGCAAACTTAACCATTTTTGCTACTGGTCTCCATCGACGACTATCTGTAGAACGTAGATGGTTTGCTGTGGGTGGCTTTATCATGTTTCCATGAACCTAGAGAAGGGGAACCCTATTCGTTTTGGACTTTAACCTTGTACAAGTGATTAAGCCACGCTGATGATGTGAACCCCACTTCTAATCTTTATTATTATGTTATGTTTCTTAACTTCGTAGAAAAGATGCACCAAAGATCAATTGACTAATTCACCATCCATATAGAGATTCCGCTTTATGTGGTCCGCTCCATAGTCTAGTCTATCATGTTTGCCGTCTTTTTTCGTTTATTTTTAGCTAAAGAAGAGATTTGAACTCACGGACTCTTCTTTTTCATAGACGAGTACTGCGAGCTATTACTTTGTTGTGATATTCCTTTTCTAAGCAATTTGAACTCTACTTTCAAAATACCACTCTTTTTCAATGACGTGACAGTTTATTTCTCATTTCTCTCTCTCTATCTCTCTCTCTATATATATATATATTAGTAAAGTTGCCAACAGGCTTAATCAATTGAGCTACATCCCACAACCACTTTCCTTCTTAAGACAATTGAGGATGACTCACCCAGGGGCGGAGCCAGAGGGAGCTGGCAGGGCCAAATGAGCCATTTTAACTTTTCATAATTTTAATAGTTTTTAACTTATGGCCCCTCCAAAATTTTCAGGAATGCCCCTATATAATTTAAAAACTACATTTATTTTATGTGTCCCTCCTAAAAAAATTTCTCCACACTGTGGCCCCCCCAAAAAGAAGAATTCCTGCGTCCGCCCCTGGGTCACCACCCTTTCTAATCAGTAGGAAATGTTTGTCCGGACTAGTATGAAATAAAAGTGTGAGATGGGCTGGGGGTGTCTCTTTGGTCTTGGATGTTTTCTTGAGCTGCATGCGGTTTCGGTTATGAGGGATCAGTGGAGCCATCAGCCATGATGAGATATGGGCTCGACTCGGCTTGCTTGGCTTGGCTTGGCTTGATTAGTTGAATGGCTAGGGGAGTTCAAGTGATGGGGAAATTACTAATTAAGTTATGTTTGTCTGATGTCACTGATGCTATGCTTGTAGGGATGACAATGTGTCCGCGGATTTGTCTTGTTTTTGAAGAGGTTGAGTTGTTGTGATTTTCCTCCTCGTGGTGAGATGGAGGTGGGACCCACAATGCATGGGCCTTGAACCCATTCATCTGATGTAAATGGATATCTCATTCTCCAATAATAGGGAGGTTCCGACCCATTAATAACCAGGTTTGAATTCTTATTTAGATCTCGAAAATCAAATGGGTCCGGGTTCGTATCCACTTTGGTTCTAGCCAGTAGATCCGATATGTTACCTCAATTTTTAAGAATTCATCCTAAAAGTTGTTCCATTTTTCTTTCAAATCATTATCTATATAGACCCACACTCTGACCATATATGAAACCGGTTCGTATTCCGATTTCATATTTTCATCAATGGCTTCGATTCTAACTCTACCATAGACCCAGATCCAACCGACCTATTTACATCCGCAAGGCATTCACACACAAGGCTCTCATTTCTCATTTTTTGAAGGTGACATCTTTGGGCTAGGTTTTTCAAATGGTCGACATTCATTTAATGTAGTAGTGCAGGGTAGCTAATTGTCTCCAAAAGTGGGCTACAAACTTTTAGGTGTGTGATCTTACTCTTCTATTTACTTACTTTTATTACTTATTATGGATTGCTTTATATTACACATTATATCTCATTAATTTGCACATAGAAAGAAAAAGTTGTGGTGATTTCCTAACATGAGGGGCAGGTACATGTTGATATTATGTATCCCATGATTTTGGCCTGGTTGGGGTTTGTTGTCTTGAAACCATGAAATGTTAAATCAGAAAGTTTCTTTGCTCCCTCCTTTACCCGATTAGATAAAATGTGAAATGAAGTTGAATTTTTTATACAACCTATTAATCTCCCAATTGGTCTATATAAATTTTTTTTTTGGCTAGATGGTAAATGGTATGGTGTTTTTTTTATAACCTACGTACCTACTCAAGGATCCATCCCTGAACATTGTGTGAGATGAGACAGCTTTAACCATCGATAAAAAGAGATATTTAATGTAAAAAATAAAAGTTAATGATGTGTATCATATTAATATCTTTATAAAGAGTATATAATAAAATATGACCTATAGTAATGTTGAATTGGTTTGAGATGCGTGTAGAGAAGTAATCAAAATGTAAGTATGTGTAACAAATCTTGTCTGTATCTAGGTCAACCATCAATCCAACCGAATCGGATCCCTTACATACCAGGGTCGAATTTCTTTCATTGCATGTGTTTTAAAAACTTATTGTCTACGGAAGCAGGCTGGCTAATAAAAAAAGAGGTGCAAAAGGCCTGTGTGCCATTGACAATTCCGCGTTAACATATAAAAAGAAATATTCAGATCTTTCATCATTTGGTGCAATGTTCTTTTCGTTTAAGAAGAAGAAAAGAAATATGATCTAATTTTCTAAAATAAAAAATAAAATAATTTTTTTCCATTAAAAATATAAAAAATTTCTTTGGACATCTCAAGGAAAATTGGCAAAAGTCACAGAAAATTGCTACTTTTACCGATATAAGTAAGACCGTATTGGCAAAAGCTGAGGAAAACACGTTGATGCCAAAAAAAAATTTCCTCAAATGAGAGGGAAAGTTTTGTCAACGTGTGTTTTCCTAATGGTGCCGCAATAATGCATTGGCAGTTATTTTGCCTACTGACAACGCACAGGTGTGCGTTGGAAAACTCTGACTGTTTATCCACACCATTGCACTTTGAGTAAAATTGGGTAGTCGCAATCACTCGCGTCATACATGTTGAGTAAAATAGATGGGGAACATTTCTCTATCCCTGTTTTCTCCAAGTTGAATTGGAATCTTCTGCAAGTGGACCAATCACGGTCCGTGACATCACCATGGGCAACCACCGCAGCCACTGCCCAACATAAGGCTAGAGCCCCACGTGGATGACAAACTGCCCGCGGTAACATAGCGGACCATGATTGGTCCACTCACAGTCACCCCGTGAGGTAAAGCCTCACATAATCCGGACCCTTCCAACTTCTTTCTTTGGCAATACTCTCTCTATCTCACCTACTGCTGTATATGTTGTATTGTTTTATGGTTTACTTCTATGTATGTGAAAGTAATACTTTTGTTGTTACTGTGATGTTTGTGGAACAGAGAACACATGGGATACAATAGGAAAAGGTTTATTAATATTGGCTACCATAGAACTAGTCATCCGATCATTAAACAAAAAAAGATGAACAACTAATATGAAAACAATGAGTTTTCTTTGAAAATCATGGCCTTAGGCTGGATGTCCAAATAAGAAGAAGCCTAATACATGATAAATGATCGAACCCGCTTTTGTCTGGATAGACAAGCAGGTCATACTTCTATTCTTTATTTCACTAATTTCATGGCGAAATTACGTCATTATGTTAGCGCTTCTTATTAATTTATCCACATCAGGATACAAGTTTCAAAATTCATGCCAATCGGGTTGGGTCTTGGAGCCAATTGAACTTATGTGGACTGAATGCAATATTTGAGGCTTAAATTAAAACCGGCTTTGTGTTGCATCTTTTGTAGTATGATTGAAATATTTTAGGAGAGATTACATGAATCTGATCTAATGTGCCACCATGAACAGATTTAAAATAAGCGAGATGCGCCAACAGTGATAGACTTTATAGACAGACAATAATATTCACCATGACAGGAATCACCAGTAAAGCACAATGATCGTTTTGATCATATGTCTAGTATTTACTATTTAGAGATCAGAGTTTTATCCTTTTTGCTTCTTGTTGGCAATGGTATTGTGGGGGACCTTTTCATACTTCAAGAGACGAGTCCGATCTTGATAGCGGATGACAGATAAGTAAATCCTAATCTCGGTCTCATCCGTCTCGGTACCACAACGGGTTCGGTATTCGGTTCTAATTAGCCTCGGAAGTACCGGCTAGCCCTACTTCGGCTCCATTACCCACACACCTGTCTCGGTCTCGGTGGCTTCAATCGACCGAGATAAGCGCCGAATGTCAATCATAATAAATGCCCTGCAGGTCACGCGCCTGATAAGAAGTTGACCTTATAATGTGGTCACGTCCGCAGCCATACAGGGTATGGACCGATAGGACAGGGCTTTCACCTACCCCCACTAAGGGTACAAGGTACGGCCTAATGGGATGTTCCCTTTTTGCCTACCCCCACTAAGGAAACTCCTAATGAAACCCATTGCCTATATATATGTATACAAGGTGAGTCCAAGGAAGTGAGTGGAGGAGGCACATGCACTTTCATTCTCTTCTCCAATCATCATTAGCCTAGTAAGTAGACTAACTTAGGCATCGGAGGGCCTTGTGCTGATAATAGTCAGGGTCCCTGATCCTTCGTTCCTCTTCCTTTTTAGGTTTTCAGCCAGCCAGACTCTCCCAAGAAGTCTTACACTACCTAAGTAAGTCTCAAATTTTTTGCACTTACAATTGGCGTCGTCTGTGGGAAACGATTAAAAAACGTCATGCCTCCAAAAGGTAAGAAGGTCGCTAAATCATCCGAAGCTTTGCTGCTGTCGCTGGTGCTGGAAGAGATAACAACCCCATCTGGGGAGCAGGTGCAACAAGGAGCAGTCCCAACACAGTCATCGCCCATATTGGAAGAATTAGTGCAATCACGGGCACGATCGGCGCAACAAGGAGCTGTATCAGCACGGCTGCCGCTGACATTGCAAGAACAACGGACACCCACTTCTCGACAGAGGAGGCCCGAGGCCAAGTCTTGCCTAGGAGAAGCTCCCCCATCAAGGACTTCAAAGAAGGCGACAACGCCGCCCCGAAAAAACAACCAACTAACCAAGCGCCATCAGCAACGGGTACTAGTCACTTATCAAAGGAGACCCGGAGGTAGGTCTCGTCAGGCAGGGACTTCCCAGCGATAAAGGTCTCTGACACCTGTTATCTCCCGTCGGTCCCATCTTGAGACGGAGAGGAACGGTGGAGAGGATGACTACAACCCTCTCACTGAGGATGTCAGAGCTCAGAATGCCATTATCCAGGAGAAAGACGAGCAGATCCGCCAACTCCAGCAGCAGCTGCGAGAGAAGACGACGAACCAGAAACCGCCTTCCCGACTTCATTCAGTCGGGCAGGGCCTGAGAGGGGCTTGGGACAACAAGAGGCGCAGCAGGACCTATGAAGAAGGCTCGAGCAGTAGCCACCCAAACAGCGCCCGAGGAGAACAGAGACGAAGAACAGAAGACCGAGGCGATGTACCCGACTGACTTGGCCAATACATCAAACAGACTGCTCAACAAAATATGGAAGTGGCTGGCTTCACTCGGGACCGGCTGGGTACTTACGACTCAGGCAGTCTCGGTACATCCCCCTTCTCCCGGGAAGTTCAGCATCCCGAGGTTCACCCTCTATGATGGGACCTCGGATCCTTCGGCTCATCTCCGACACTTCAACCAGCGGATGTCAATCTGGGGTGATGTCAGACATTTGAACTGCAGAGTATTCTCCTCTAGTCTCAGCGATCTCCCCCTCAGATGGTTTTGCGCACTCTCGGATGAGTCAATCTCTAGTTGGCGGCAACTCAGGGGCTCCTTCCTGAAAAAGTTCCAGGCGCACAGAGTCATCCTGAGGACAAATAACGACCTGATGGCTATGAGGATGAAACGAGACGAAAACATTACTCGATTCGCCAAGAGGTTTTGGACCGTTTTTAGCCAGATTGAAGATGCCAATGAAGAAGTAGCCGTCATGTGCTTCCAAGAAGCCCTGCTGCCTGGCAACGATCTCCGGAAAGAGCTCGTTCGATATCCTGTGGCCATAATGAGAGCATTGATGACCTGGGTGAATCAGTTCATCGAGCAAGAGGAAGACGAAACCTGAGCCCGGGAGAACTTCGGCCTCAGGTGAGAGAGCAACCAGGGCCAAGACAGACCCCCTTGTCAAGGATAAGAAGCCGTTTCGAAGGGAGGAGAGGGGCCGCGGTAGGGCTTCCTCGAATTCAGTTACGGTCTCAATGCCCACCTCGGGAGGCAAAAAGAAGCCCAAGCCCTCTGCTGACTCCTATAGAGCTGTGAATACAGTCTTCAAAGATCCGATCTACAGACTCCTCAGCAAAATCAAGACAGAGCCCTTCTTCAAGTGGCCGCCACTAATGAGAGGCGACCCTTCAACTCGAGATCAGGGCAAATTCTGTGCCTATCATAAACAAAATGGACACAGAACAGAAGATTGCATGTCATTTAAAGCTCATCTCGAGAGGCTCGTAGAAGACGGGCATTTGAAGGACTACATAAAGGAGGCGAGCTACAACAATGTCCGACCCCACCAGCACCGGAGCCATGAAGGCGATGAAGGGCCAGATGGGATAATTAATGTCATACACCTAGCTCCCGCGCCAAGGGGAAGAAATCAAGCTTGAGTCGAGGCCAGGAGGGCCTCGCATAATAAACAGGTGATGACAACCGAGTTGGAGCCCACCGCGAAGAAAGCCCGAGCAGAGAGGCCAAAGATCTGGTTCTCAGAACAGGATCTAGAGGGAGTCCAGCTACCCCATAACGACCCATTGGTTCTCACCCTAAATCTGATGAACTACGTGGTGAAAAGGGTGCTTGTGGACTCCGGGAGTTCCTCAGAGATCCTATACTTCAACTGCTTCAAGAAGTTGGGACTCAAGGAAGAAGACTTGCTGGAATCACGCACTCCTCTCATAGGCTTCAGCTCAAAACCAATCTATCCCAAAGGGAGGGTCTCCCTGAGGGTATAGATCGGAGGGGCCAGTATGCAGACCGATTTCCTGGTGGTAGATGTACCATCACCCTACAACGTGATCATGGGGAAGAGTTGGCTGTATGGCTTGGAGGTCGTGCCCTCCACTCATCACCAGAAGTTGAAGTTCCCACTCGAAGGCAGGGATGACAAAGTGAAGGTTATAACGGTTAAAGGAAACTAGGAAATGGCCAAGCAATGCTTGATAGCCGTGACGCCTGGTAAAGCGGAGCCTTCCTAGATACATATGGCCGAGCTCGAGGCCGAACTGGAGAATGTCGGCTGAGATCCCGAGCTAAAGAGCGTCGAAGATCTGACCGAAGTTAGAGTCAACCCATCTAATCCCGAACGATACTTCCTGCTCGGGAGCCAGCTCCCCGAGGCCGAGAGGGCCGAGTTGCTCAATTTCTTGCTGCAGAACAAGAGGGTTTTTGCCTGGATGCCATATGAGATGCCGGGCATGAATCCCGAGATCATTTGCCACAGGTTGAACATAGATCCATAGTACAAGCATGTGGTTCAAAAGGCTTGCAGGACGGGGATTCCACAGACCGAAGCCGTGAGTGAAGAGGTTGACAAACTACTAGAAGCTCGGGCCATCAGAGAAGTACAATACCCGGAATGGTTGGCGAACACAGCGGTCGTGAAGAAGAAGAATGAGAAATGGAGGGTTTGCGTGGACTTCACCGACCTCAATAAAGCATGCCCAAAGGATAACTTTCCACTGCCGAATATCGACCAGCTAATTGACGTCACGGCCGGACATGACAAAATAAGCTTCCTTGATGCTTACTGGGGGTACCACCAAATCCCAATGTATAGGTCCAATGAAGAGAAGACCGCATTCATAACACCCAGAGGCATCTATTGTTATAAGGTGATACTCTTCGGGTTAAAAAATGCAGGCACAACTTACCAACGGCTGGTAACCAAGATGTTTCAATCTCAGCTTGGCAAAACGATGGAGGTCTACATTGACGACATGGTCGTCAAGTCTGAAAGGACGGAGGACCACTTGGCCGATCTGCGTCAGACGTTTGACATCCTGAAGAAGTTCCAGCTCAAATTAAATGCGTCCAAATGCACATTTGGTGTTGGCTCGGGCAAATTCCTCGGAAGCCACATGACCAAAAGAGGGATTGAAGCCAACCCAGACCAGATCTCGACAATTCAGGCAATTCAGAGTCCGACCACGACCAAACAGGTCCAAAGGCTCATAGGGATGGCCGCTGCCCTCAATCGCTTTATCAGCCGAGCCTCGGACAAATGCCGCCCGTTCTATCAACTTCTGAAAAAGAAGACGAAATTTCAATGGACTCCGGAGTGCGACCAAGCCCTCCAGGAACTTAAAGACTATTTGTCTTCCCCCTACTATCAACACCGAAACAAGGCAAGACCCTCTATCTGTACTTGGCAGTATCGAATCATGCGGTGAGCTCAGTCCTAGTCAGAAAAAAAGACAAATAGAAAAAGTCGATCTATTATGCAAGCAGAATTCTTCTTGATGCTGAGACCAGGTATTTGCCATTAGAGAAACTTGCATTGGCACTCATCAGCGCCTCTCGCAAGCTCTCCCACTACTTCCAGGCCTACACAATTGTAGTTGTTACAGAACATCCACTCAAATCCCTTTTCCGGAAAGCAGACTTCTCTGGAAGAGTTTCAAAATGGGCCGTCGAGCTGGGGGAATTTGACATTCAATATCAACCTAGAAAGACAATCAAAGCCCAAGTTTTGGCAGACTTCATCGGGGAATTCATCCCTCCCAGTTTGGCACCGAGTCAGCCCGACACCGAACTAGGGGGCAGTATGGGTAGAGAAGGCAATGGGGGCGGGGGTGAAGCAACCTAGACCAAGCATGAACAGTCTTGGAAGCAGTCCCTCGACTCAGCATGGAAAGTCTTCGTAGAAGGGTCTTCGACATCGAAGAGAGCTGGCGTCGGCATAGTCCTCCTTTCTCCAGAAAACATTGTCATTGAGCAGGCCTTAACGCTCGGTTTCAAGGCATCTAATAACGAAGTAGAATATGAAGCACTGATCGTAGGGCTCGATAGCGCCAAGATCCTGGAGGCGCAACAACTTGTAGTCTTCAGCGACCCTCAGTTGGTGACGAGCCAACTCAGCGGGGACTATCAGGCTCGTGACGAAAGGATGACAGCCTACTTGTCTCGTGCAAAGCAGCTTCTCTCTCAGTTCCAGAAAGCCGAGGTCATACAGATCGGCAGAGAAGCCAACTCCTATGCGAACGCCCTTGCTAGTTTGGCATCAACTGTCGAAGCCGGGAAGAAAAGAATAGTTGAGGTGAGAACTTTGGAAACTCCAAGTATAGAACTTCGCTCACCTCGGCAAATTCTGTGCGTCAATCTCGGTCCAAGCTGGATGGATCCGATCATCGCTTATTTAAAGCACGACCGACTTCCCGAAGATAAAAACGAGGCTCACAAGACCAGGTTAAAAGCAGCTCGGTTTTGGTTGTCTCCGGATGGCAAGCTCTATAGGAAGTCCTTCACTGGTCCCTATCTCCTATGCGTCCACACGAGCAGAGTCAACTTTCCTATACGAAATCCATGAGGGGATCTGCAGAAGCCACGTTGGATGTCGGTTGCTAGCTTACCGAGCCATAAGCCAAGGATACTGGTGGGCCTACATGCAGAAGGACGCACAGCTCTATGAAAAGAAATGCCAGAAATTCTCACACTCCCTCCACCAGCCAGCACAGGATATGAGCCCACTCTCTAGTCCATTGCCCTTCGCTCAATGGGGATTGGACATTGTGGGGCCTCTTCACCGAACTCCAGGCAATAAGAGATGACTGATAGTGGTCACTGACTACTTCACCAAGTGGATAGAAGCAGAACCGTTGTCCTCCATTACCGAACACGACACCAGGAACTTTGTTTGGAAGAGTATTGTCACAAGGTTCGGAGTACCAAGAACGTTGGTCTCTGACAACAAGACTCAGTTCAATTTCAATTTCTTCAGGAACTTCTGCCAGGAGCTCAATATCAGAAATCACTACGCGGCCCCAGCTTACCCACAGAACAATGGCTAGGCCAAAATCTCAAACAAAGTAGTGCTTGACGGACTCAAGAAGAGGCTCGACCAAGCCAAAGGAAGATGGGTGGAAGAGCCCCCAAGCGTCCTGTGGGCATACGGAACTACCCTTAGGCACTCTACCTCTACAACACCTTTCTCCCTCGCCTATGGTATGGAAGCCGTGATCCCTCTCGAGATTGGCCTCCCTACATTAAGGTCGGAACTGTTAGACCAAGGCAAAAATGACATAAACCTGGCTCAGGAACTCAATCTACCTGAAGAGCGAAGAGATGCCGTTGCGGCTCGCCTAGCCTCTTATCAACAGCAACTAGCCAGAGGATACAATCAAAGGGTCAAGGAAAAGAAATTTTTAGTAGGAGAACTAGTGTTAAAAAAGATGCTCCTTGCAGACAAAAACCCTAATAAAGGAAAACTTGCCCCGAACTAGCATGGACCGTTCAAGGTGATCTCAGAAGCAGGGAAATCGGCGTACCGACTGGAATACATGGAAGGCAGAGAATTGCCATGACCGTGGAATGCCACACACCTCAAAAAATACTTTTTCTGAAATGTATCCAGCAAATAAATCAATAAAAGAAACTCTTTAGCAAAGATTTGCCTCGCAGCCTTTAAAAATCGCCAAGTTACGAAGCTCGGCGTCAGCTCGGTTACAGAGCCAGCTATTTTCAATTCGGTCACGGGACCAACCCCCTCGGCTCGGTTATGGAACTAGCCTTTAAAAATCACCAAGTTATGAAGCTCGGCGTCAGCTCGGTTACGGAACCAGCTGTTTTCGGTTCGGTCACGGGACCAACCCCCTCGGCTCGGTTATGGAACCAGCCTTTAAAAATCGCCAAGTTACGAAGCTCGGCGTCAGCTCGGTTACGAAATCAGCTGTTTTCGGTTCGGTCACGGGACCAACCCCCTCGGTTCGGTTATGGAACCAGCCTTTAAAAATCGTCAAGTTACGAAACTTGGCGTTAGCTCGGTTATAGAACCAGCTGTTTTCGGTTCGGTCACGGGACCACCCCCTCGGCTAGGTTATAGAACCAGCCATTTAATCGCCAATTTGTGGAAATTGGCACCACGATCTCGGACGCGTAAACCCGGTCATGTAACCATCTCTTTGGGCGCGGTCATAACCCCTCTTGGCTCAGTCGCGAAACCAATCAAGATCGCCAGGTTACATCTACCTTGGTCACCAAGACATGGGATTTGGCACGTCCCTCAGGCTAGTTAAGATTGTACAAAGTTACGAGTTAATGTCCTGGTTCGATTACGAAACAAAGGTCTTTAGGCTAGGATTGAACCAGCCTTCTCCCATTTGAGAATTCAAGTGCAGGCCGATCTCAGGCACTTTGTACATTCTGAGACCACATCCTATAACTGAGGTCAACAATCAAAAGACCGACCTCGGGCACTTCGAAACAAAAATCTAGCATCCGTTCGAAAAAGAAAGAAATTGACAAAAGGCACACACACAAGGCAAAGAGGACAGAGGTGGGGAGAAAGATTTCATTAATAAAGAATGGTAATTACAATATGTTCCATTTTACAAAGAGAGAAGAAGAAAAGAAATACGTTATTTCGAGGCATTCCCTGTCACTGCCTTGTCGGTAGGAGGGACCGACCTAGAAACGCTAGGAGTCTCGGAGGAGGGAGGAGGTCGGGTGCCTTCTGCTGCGCTCTGGGGAGAAGGAAGAGGAGCTGGGGCTTCGGAACTTGGGGCCTCAGGAGGGATTTCGATGATGCCGGAGAAGGGTTCTGGATTAGGATCGGACGAGGAGGGCTGAAACATAAGCAGGTTCTTATAGATGGGGGTAGCCTTCGGGAACCCCGTATTGCTTTAATGCATCCCTGCCTCCCAGCTCGTATAAAATCGGACTCAGATTCCTGATCTGGGCCTCATACTCGGCCGTCGCCCAATCCACCCCCTCCTGGAAAGAGCGAGCAACCTCAGCACGAGAGGATGACTGGATCTCGGCCCGTTCCTTCTGCAGGGACTCGATCTCGGCATCCTTCCTCTCTGCCTCGGTGTCCCTCTTCGCTAGCTCGGCCTCCAACTCGTGCACCCTTTTTATCTACACCTCGGCCGCGCCCTTTAGATGGTTATTCTCAGCCCGCAGCCTTATAATCTCGGCGTTCGCCGCTTGTTGGCCCGCTGCGAGCCCAGCGTTCTCCTCCTCCATCTTCTTTAATTCTCTGATGCTGGTTTCTAACGCGTCTCCTAGCCTCCTCTTCTCCCCCTCCAATTCGTTGAGTCTCGCGGCAATCTTCTCGGTCCTCTCCAAGATGACTTGCAGCCTCTGTACATTCTGTAAAAGACGAGAAAAAATGTTAAGTCAAATGGCCAAGACACAGCACCTGGAAAAACAAGAAAATTAGAACGCACCTCAATCGATGCCCTCATTGACGAATAAATCAGGCTCAGCTAGCCGGCCTTGCTATGCCTCTCCATGTCTCTCGGGAGAGCACAAGCCCTGCCGACCACCATAATGGTCCCAGAGTGCGTGCCAACCCAGTCCTCGACATTCAAAAATTGCCCGGGATTGATCTACAAGTCGGGCCTGAAAGGGGCAGGAGGTATGGTGCGCAGGCAAGGCAAGGCCGCCCCGGTGGGTTTCTCTGGCCCATCCTCTACCCGGGGCCTCTTTTCAGGAGGGGGCCTCTCTCCCTCCTTCTCGGCCTCGGTTGGCCGCTGCCGAGCCTCCTTGGCTGGCTCCTCTGCCCTACTCCTCTTCTCTTGGAAGGGTCCTGGGGCACTCTTCTTCTTCAAAGATGAAGCACCAACCGCTTCAGAGGCACCAGAGGGGGCACTGGCATAAGAGCCAGGGGCGGTGCCAGATCCGCTAGGGGCGCGTTTTGAGAGGGCGGGGCTCAGCCCTCTAAGATCATCGCTCCCAGATCCTTTAGCGGAGGACGTCGTCCCTCCATCTCTCCTTCTCCTCCTTCTTCTGAGTCCGAAGAAGGGATATCTTCCACAATCCTAACCGGATTAGAAGCCTCGGCGACCAAAGAGCCATGCCCGCTGGTCTCGGCTAAGGCAAGTGCCACCTCTCCGATCGGCCTGCTGGGAAGTTCGAGCGTCCTCTTGATATAGGACTAGTACCTCGACTTATACCCAAGCAGAGAGAAAGCGGCTCGGGTCTCGTGACCGTGATAATTGTACACCTTCTGGAACTAGGCCTCGTTCCTCTTCCAGCGGTCTAAGGAGGCCTCCTCCCTTCTTCGCTTGAAACCTGCATAAGAGAGCAAGAAGGAAATGTTAGCCCGTTGAAATGATACATAAGATGAACACAACACCCTGAGGGAAGTAAATATTTACTTGGAGGAGTCCCGGGCTTCTGGGGGATCTGAATTCTCCTCACCGCTTCGGTCTCGGACGGCCCGAACTCCCAGTTCCCTGAAACAAGCAGACGCTCATCCCCTGCATACTTGCTCGAATCCTCCAGAGCAGTCACCAGGGGCCGACTTTTCGCCTTCACCCGGAGATAATAGGTATCCTCGTCCCCTGCCGACTTGCAGATGTCATAGACATCTTCAATGTCGTGCATGCCCAGGTTAATATTGAGGATCCTGTTGAGCTCGGCGACGCCCATGATTATCTTAAAACCATTAGGCATTATTTGGAAGAGGCAGAGCCGCCAGGTGCTCAGACACGATCTAAGAAGGGGGTGAACGGGAAATCTAACCCCACCTTCAATAATCGATATTAAGGGGAAGGGCATCCACTTGTTGAAGTGAAATAGGCCGTCCAAGCCGCCCTGAGGGTCCATTGGCTTCACCATTACATCATCAGGTATACTGTACACATTTCTAAGTCCTTCCAGGGCTTGGGCATTCTCCACCCAGTGACTATAAATCCCCATATCTAAAAACTAAAAAGGGCGACAAAAGAAACTCAAAACCCTAGAGGGCGAGCGAGCAGAAATCCTAAAGGACTCGAGGAGGAAAACAAGTTAAGAGAAAAGAAGACTCACAGAAAAAGAGGGCAAAAGATTCGGAAAACGGAGGTCTCTCGATTCGTTAAGTCTTGGTCTCGGCAAGGTATCTTCTCCGGCAAAGTTTCATTCCAGGCGAAAGCAGAAGTAAGGAAAGGAGGAGGGGCACCCCTCTTTCTAGAAGGGGAGAAGCGCCCCTTAAAAGTACGCGTGCGAAATGACGCTTCGAACTTTCCACATGTCGCTTCGGTTTGAACAACAACCAAGCAGAAAAAGACGCGTGGCACCGCCAGTTCGCCCCCACAATAACTCTAGCACATCATTAACTGCCTAGGGCACATGAAGCGACATACGTGTGTCCGGTCAAGCGAAAGCAATAAAGGCGCACCATTTATTGCCTTGGGCACAGAAGAGGTATTATGATAAGGATCGAGCACCAGCAGACGTCAACAATTGCCATCGAGATGGAGTTTGGGCACAGAAACGTTCTTAGCTCCCGATCTCAAAGGAATAGGGAGATTCCAGGAGGTCAGGAGCTAGGGGCAATTGTGTGGGGACCTTTTCATACTTCAAGAGACGAGTCCGATCTTGATATATAGCGGATGACAGATAAGTAAGTCCTGGTCTCAGTCTTGCCCGTCTCGGTACCACCACGGGTTCGGTATTCGATTCTGGCTAGCCTCGGAAGTACCGACTAGCCCTGCCTTGGTTCCATTACCCACACGCCTGTCTCGGTCTCGGTGGCTTCAATCGACCGAGATAAGCGTTGAATGTCAATCATAATAAATGCCCTGCAGGGCACGCGCCTGATAAGGAGTTGACCTTATAATGTGGTCACGTTCGCAGCCATACGAGGTATGGACTGATAGGACAGGGCTTTCACCTACCCCCACTAAGGGTACAAGGTATGGCCTGATGGGATGTTCCCTTTTTACCTACCCCCACTAAGGAAACTCATAATGAAACCCAGTGCCTATATATATATATATTTGTATACAAGGTGAGTCCAAGGAAGTGAGTGGAGGAGGCACATACACTTTCGTTCTCTTTCTTCTCCAATCATCCTTAGCCTGGTAACTAGACTAACTTAGGCATCGGAAGGCCTTGTGCTGATAACAGTCAGGGTCCTTGATCCCTCGTTCCTCTTCCTTTTCAGGTTTTCAGCCAGCTAGACTCTCCCAAGAAGTCTTACACTACCTAAGTAAGTCTCAAATTTTTTGCACTTACAGGTATGATCCTTTTCAAGATCAAATGATAATGAGAGGATGTTAGAGATATTAGGATAATATTAGATAAGATAATAAAATGATAGATGGTAAGGTTTAGAGGTTATTTAATTAAGTTGCTAGTGATTTCCTTATCTCATTTTATGTATAAATCAAGATGATTTTTTTTTAATGAAAGATCCGGTGGCTTTGCTCAGTGTTAGTGTTTCTTGAAATTAGTTTACAGGGGTTTCTCTAGAGACTGGAATAGTTTGTTGAAGACTAGTAATCTCCATCTAACCAATTAGTTAAGCTTTTGTGGCAAAGTCACAGAAATCTTGTGTTTTAATGGTTTCTGCTTTCACATTTGTTTCATTCTAGCCTAATTTTATTGCTTACCCATAATCTCTTATTTGACAATTTGTAATAGAAAGATATATTTCCTATAAAACATTTGTAGAGATTTCTGAATTGCAAAATTGAAGTTGGCTACATAAAGGATATATATGAAGATTTAAGAGATCAAAGTTGATGTTAATATACAACAGTTTCATGATCCAACATGATCAGTTGGCTGAGGGTTGATGACCTTTGCCGCTTCCACTGTATTCACGCCGCTATGGGGAGGAGGATAGATAATGGGATCGTCGTCGGGTAAAAGATGGCAACTGTAGAAAGTGGTGAAGACCAACAAACCCAGAGACACAAGGACTGATAGAGCCAGCAAAACTAACATAAGGAACTTCGCTATGCCTCCCTTAACTTCCTGTGCATACTCTACTGAGGCCAGTGCCAAGACATTCAGAGGGAAGGAGTAAGCCCACCAAGCAACATGAAACCTCTGCATCGATCTTTTGAATAGCGCTGGCCTTGATACCTGCATCTCAATAGAATCAAAACAGAAACTGTATCAGGTTTTTTTGCCATAAGTTTGCGGTGCCAGAAGGACTATTTGTGGGTTCTTTATTGTAGGATTAAATAGTTTAATCTTAGAAGGACATGAGAATTCTAACAGTGCATGCAACTTTTCAACTGAGAAACACCACGATATGTATAAATTGAGAGATAGTCCTAACTCTAACATCTATCTAGACACAACGCGGAAAGAGAGTTAACTGCAAAATACATCATAATAGATACTGGCCTGCATTGACGGCTACCTTTAGATGGTTGGCTGTGGGTGGCTTTATCAGGTTCCATGAACCTAGCTAGTAGAGAAGGTTGGAAGTGCACCCTATTAGCTTTGGGCTTTAAACTTGTACATGTGATTAAGGAGAGCTGATGATGTGGACACCACTTCTAATCTTTGTATCATTGTGTTATGTTTCTTATCTTTGTCCAAAAAATGCACCAAAGATCACCTGGCTAGTTCTCCATCCATACACAGATTCCACTGAATATTGTCCACTTCATAATCAAGCGGATCGCTTTCATTTTTCTTTTCTTTACTTAAAAAGAGACTTGAACTCACACACTCATACCCATTTCCTAATCAATTAAGCTAAAGTTCGTCGCGATCATTCTCTCTCTATATAAAAAAAAATGTCCAAAAGAGACTTAAACTAAACCCACTCTGACCCCGACAGTTTAGGGTTGATTTCCCTGAGCAATTGAGCTACGGGACAATCACTTTCCTTTTTAGATGAGGATGCATGCCTCTTTAATCTCTAGCTACGAAGTCTTTGACCGACTCTAGGAGTGGTCTAAAATAAAAGGAATCTAGAGTTTGCCAAAACAGAAAGTTTTGGCCGCTCATGGTCACCACATAAAAACATTGGTCAACAGAGATGTTCACTGTTATTGGTCAAACTATCTATGTTATAGACAATACTATTATAGCTATATATTTATTCTATATAGTAAATATCACTCGTGTAAGCAGGCATTTCGGGTTGAACCCTCCTTTCTAAACTCTATTCCAATTGCCAAATAGAGGGTCCATATCGAAATTGTTTTGGTCCAAATCTTGTGATAACTGGGCAATGTACTGTCCATTGACATCCCTCTCAAAGAAGCTGATAGGATAAGGTTGAAGGAGGTGGACATGTACAAAGATCATAAAAAAAGTTACCATTTGTTAGTTAAAAAAGGTTATCTTCTGCTAAGAGGAACCTCTTACGCAATACCCATGATAAATTGAACCTCTCACACTCACTAACCCACCATTAATTGGCTTCTTTCCAAACAATTGGCTGCTAGCCAGCAATTCAACCTGGGAAAAAGTATGATCCTATTCTTTCCACACATCCAAGAAGCCACCTAAAAATCCTCATTTACAGAAGAAGAAAATAATAAGGAAAAAGCTAAAACCGTTGAATATAAAAACAGAGAGAGAGAGAGAGAGAGAGAGAGAGAGAGAGAGAGAGAGAGAGAGAGAGAGATTGTTTGATCATATTTACCAATTTCAAAGTTGACTCTCACAGGTTATTGTTGGTGGTGGTGATATATTTACCCATTTCAAAATTAACTCCCAAGGTAGGGGTGGTAATAAATTTACCCATTTCAAAGTTGATTCTCACGGGTGATTACACCCAATGACGTGCTTTTAATCCACATTTCTAAATGACTGGGGAGGGAGGGTGGTTTCAAAGTCGACTATCATGGATGATTACACCCACTGACATGATGTTTCAGGTAATATATTTACCCATGCCAAAGTTGACTCTCACAGGTAGGGGTGGAAATATATTTACCCATTTCAGTGATTGGCCGTGGTGCCTCGCATTTCTAAATTGGGAAGGGGTTGGGTTTTGTCTAACTCCTTTTGTCGTCTTCAAAAAGAAAAAAGGCAGGGCCTTTCAAAATAGATCTCCACTTGATTGGTTCCATTAGAAAAAGTTCACTTATAATTTAATGACCATACCATGGGTATGTTATACTCACCCAACAAAATCCAAGTCACTTTCAGTCATTTTCCTCTTTATCTTATTTTACTTCCTCTTCCCAACTCTAATCACTTACCAGCGACGCAAACAGGAACAATGACAGAAAAAACAGCATCTTCGAACCCACGTCGAAACTTTCAGATATAGAGCCCCACGCCAAGCTCGCCGTGCTCGGTGTCGCAATGAAAAGAAAGAACACAGGCCTAAGCATCACCGGAAGCCGATCGCCACCCGACATCCGTTGATAGAGCGTCACAAACAGCACAAGATAGTGGACCATCCCCAAAGAGAACATGAACACTGCACTCTCCTTCCATCCCATTTGGACCGCCGCCTGAGCCCCGACCAAATTCCCGATCACCGAGAGCTGGCTCGTTGGGTTCGCCACAGTCCACAAGAACCGCTTCCCCTTGGTGAACCACTGGCCGTAGATTTTCAGGTCAAGCGCTACGATGGGTATCACGAAGACCCACCAAAGGACTGGATAGTAGGTGGCAATTGGGTTGAAGAAGGGTGAGGATTGAAGTAGAAGTAGCCATGAAATCCATGGTGCAAAGAGATAGTTGACACCTACATGGTGCAAGAACTCACTCTTTACCATGTTGAAGTAGAAGATGCATCTAAGGAGGTAGAGGATAGAGAGGGAGAGGAGGATGAAGAGAGAGATGGACCAGAGGAGAAGGAAAGCTGTGGATGGGAGAGCGAAAAGCTCTTTGTGAAAGGCGTGGGAATCCATGGTGGGTTCACTGAGGGTCTTCCACAGCAAGGCCTGGCTGCAGAGAGAGAGGCTTATGCGAAAATATCCTGCATGAAATCTTGCTAATAGGGGCAATTTTGATTGCTGGTTGGGGACTATGAGATCTATGTGTGATTGCTCTGTGGCGTCGATGATGATCTCGATTTCATGGCTAGTAGGCTGCTCCTTGTCTTCCATTTCATGATGTGGAATATTGTATGGAAAGAGGAGAGGGAGATTTTCAAGAGAATTCATATGTATATATATAAGTGAGAGAGAGAGAGAGAGAGAGAGAGAGAGAGAGAGACGGAGGGAGGGAGGGAGTAGGTGGGATTTCATATTCCAACGTGCCATATGAGCTGCTGGCTGGCTCTTTGCTTTTGGGTTCGACTTGGCTAGCTTGGCTTGGGCCTTGGCTTGATGAGAGGAATGGTTAGTGGGGTCCAAATGTAGAGGAAACTATTTTATGTTTGTCTAAATCTAACTGATGTCATGAGTGTGGAGATGGCTATGTGTTGGTTGGCGGGCAGTGGGCGGGTATGGCTTGGTTTTGAAGGGTTGAGGGGCAGGTACATGTTGATATTATTATTTATCCCAAGAATTTTGACTTGGTCTGGTTTAACGACCTGGTTGGGACTTGGTTGTCTCAACCCATGGAACCATGAAGTGTTATAAGTTAAATTTACAAGGTTGGTTATGTCAAATGGAGTCCACATTTTGGTACACCCTATTTTCTAATTGATCTATAGATTTGGTAGGGTTAATGGACCCAATTGAGATGCTAATTGCCTTGGATGATCATTAATTTGCTGGCCACACAAGCATCCTCCATTACTCTAAACAAAAATGGAATAATCCCAACTCACTCAACCGCTTTCTATCATTGAGATTGTTGTTTGATGTCCATTGGTGCACCTAGGAAACTTTTCTTGAAAGACGTGGAAAAAAAAGGTCACATTTTCAAGGGAAGATGAGAGTAACGTTGAGGATTCTGTAGCCACACAATTACATATAAGATATTTCATGTGGCTAAGTTCTTTTATCATTTTTGTCCATTAAGAAAAATATAAGAATACCATGGTCACACAAGAGGGCTCATGACTCATCAGCTCATGCATGGAGACATGGCCATGGAAAGAGAAATGGTGGATACAGAGGCCTCAAAAGTTTCCCTACATTTGCATCTCAGTTCATGGTTGACCGACGCACTTCCACAGGCGCCGCCGATATAAGTATTTTGGTAAAGAGGTGGCTGGAGAGAGGAGGGGGTACCCACATGGAAGGATATGGGGGCGACTGCCCCGCCAGACTTGGGTTCGACTCTAAAACTCGCATACAAGTTGTGTCTGCCTCCCTGACTCACATGAAAATTATTGGTCCACCCCCAAAATCCCATATGAAAATCCTAGGTTACGAACAAAATTCAACTAACTTCTTTGGGTGTACCCACTTCAAACAAAAATCATGGGTCCGCCATCAGTCAGAGATGTGATTGCAATCATCGTGATTGTACCATAATTGGTGAGGTGATAGATGTGGCCAAGTAAACTTTTGGGGTATTTATTTTGTTTTTGTTCAAATACACACACCAAATCCCCTTTCGCATGTCTTCAGAATTCTACTATGGGTCTCACACAATAATAATATGAGCCGTCTGAAATTAAATATCATCCCCTCACGTGATATATCCTCAAACTTCAATTTAATAGAAGTGGATTCCACCATAAGATTGAAAATATAACTGATGCTGATGTTGCATCACTGCTGGTGTAGCATTAATTAATCACCTTTCAGTCATGTGCCCAATGGGATGGTCACTCCCATTGATATGATATTTGAGGATATATTACAGAAGGGTTGCATTTATTCTTATCATTATGCGGGCACCATGGTGTAGCATTAATTAATCACCTTTCAGTCATGTGCCCAATGGGATGGTCACTCCCATTGATATGATATTTGAGGATATATTACAGAAGGGTTGCATTTATTCTTATCATTATGCGGGCACCATGGTGGAGTTGTGGAGACTCGAGGGGATCTGGACTCTATCCTCGATCTACTTGAAGAAAACCAAAACAAATACCCCAAAACTTTACCTGGTCACGTCTGACTTCACTAGATGTAATATAATCATGGTGGTCGTAGTCACCACACCAGCCACCTCTTATACAGAACCCATATATCTTGCCACTTTTGACTCGTTGGATCTTCACTAATATTTCAAACAGATGAGCTGTTATCATGAAAAACACCAAGTCCCAAAGGCCTTCGCTTGGCATATATATATCTCCATCATTTTCATCACTTTATCAAACTTTATTAAAGACTAATGAAGCCATTCATGCAGTAAGTCCCAGTGTTCTATTGTTTAGTTCCACAGTTGTGAAATCACAAGGGTCGTGAATCGTGATCAGTAGCCGCTTGGACGTTGAGTAAATAGGTGGTGAACATTTCTATGTCCCTGTTTTCTCCAATTTCTGTCCTTGACAGTATTCTTTCGTTTCCACAGCTGTAAAAGCTTTTGCCTCCCTTATCTGTTTACATCTGTGTAAACGCAATACTTTTGTTGTTACTGTGATATATATATATATATACTTTTGTTGTTACTGTGATATATATATATATATATATATATATATATATGTATATGAACTAGCTGATCAAGCCAACATCATCCTGTTGAGCTCAAGCTCAAGCCTGTAGCTAGCTGCTTATGTATTACTTTAATTATAAACAGGCCTAGCTTATTGATGGAGGACATGTAAAGGGATAAAAAGAAAGGAGTGGAGAAAAATTAAAGATGAAACAGGGTATGGATGGATAGGAGAACGCTTATTGATGGAGATAAACTAAAAGACACAGCTTCCACTTTTTAGTACTTTGTCCTCTATATTTTCCCGTGTGCCTGTTATTTATGAGGAATGCTGCTTATTTCATCCCTCCCTTCTAAGGAGATTGGAAAGAATTTGTTAGGTATTGGTTCAACCAAAATCCTACTATACATAAACAACCTTATCTTTAAGTATTCTACAAAGAGCCATTATCATGTGATAATACTCAGGTTGGAGTGTGGCTGCCGAAACATTTACATCATAACTTATGTAGCAGCTATTAGATCAATGGGGAATGAAAACATTCAAAGAAAGTTATTCGGTCAACATTAGTCCAAGGCCAGCCTTCATTTTAGCTTTTCTTTAATCACCAATTCGATCCCCATTGACCAAATGATTCAATATAAAATCCAATTAACTTAGTCATTGGATTATGCCCCATCATCGTCGGACTAATTCGAGTGACTTGGACAGCAGTTTGAAGCATTCTCCACGTTAGGTGGGACTGGTGTATGAGAAGGATCCATTTCATTCATGTGGTTGCACCACCTTGGAAGGTTGTAATGCTATTGTTAGGTATTACATCCAACGTATATTTTATTAAATAAGAACGAAATCTAGAAACCATGTCTTTTTAGAGCCCCTCACGCTTAAGTAATTGCTCCCATGTGTCTGAGGTTTGATCTCATTGTCTCTTAGTTCATAAACTTATCTTGGAATATAGTATGGTGTCTTTTTTGGGCCTGAAGATTAAGCACAATGTAATAATATTTACTAAACTATCGATCCTAACATCACTTTTGTCTGGATAGAGATGAGAACTCCATTTTTCTTTTATTTAGCTTGTGATAGAACATGAATTAAATATTGTTATTGGGTTGGTGTTGCCATTGAGCTGTAAGTCATTGCAAAAGTGTTATCTGGATGTAGACAAATATATCTTTAGATATAACATATTTGGAAAGATCTACAATGAAAACTTATGTTTTGTGTCATGGATAGCAATAGAGTCCACATTTCAGTCCTACTTATTGTTTTCTTTTTTATTTTTTGGTAGAAGAATTTTAGTCCTAGTTGGAGCAGGGCATGAAATCTGGATTTGAGCCCGGGCAAAAGGATTATGCCTAAACTTTAGTCCAGTTAGGACTGCTGGGTCCACAGACAGTTTGAATCTGATGCTATCGGATTGGGCTTCATGAAGAAGGGACAGACCCTGCAGATCTGTTCAGAGCCCCTATTTCTACACATCATATTTGCCACCCCTGGACTATTAGTATTGACCAAACCCAAGATAGGCATGAGACAAGTCGACCCAAAGATAACGATGAGGTCAGCAATATCAATGTAACAATCAAGCCAGCCAAACACAAGATATATGCATGAGCCCAGTATTAGAAATGGGGTAAGCATCGTTGGACTTTCGGATTTGTGCTTGTGCCATTTTTGTGTTTTGAACCATCAGGAGAACCAGGTTGCACAGTTGGTTTCTCACTTAGATTCACTGGGTTTGATCCCTCGGTATCCTGCCCTTTTCTGCTTGTGTGGGCTCTCCGATATGTGCAGGTGCTATCATGGGTCCCAGGCTCCCAGCCCCCTTACCCAGGGATATCAAAATAAAATATCAATGAATGAGCTCACTCTGTCAAAGTATTCACCTTTACTTGGGAAAAATTAGAATATCTGAGCTAAAATAAAGCCACAAAAGTTAGAAAAGCATGTCTCAATACAGCATTTGCTAATGTATTAAAGAATTTCAAGAGAGGCTTTTCATTTTCATAATTCCACTCTAAGTTATTATTAATGCAATCTTCTCAATTTATGCAAGAGAAGAGGAATGACAAGATAGAATCATTTCAAAATTCAGACTTAAATTATATCCCTAATATCTTTAATAAATTGATGCTAACAAACTAATAATGATCTCTAACATGTATTGCCATGTTTTAAAATAAGTTTCTTATCTATAGTCAGATTCAAATTGTTTCTTCTTATTGATGTCTTCATTTCTTTTAATTAGATCTTCTAATAAAATATGGAAGAGATCTTCTAAAAGAATAATTGTTATATTATGAAATATTAATAAACTTGTTTTCTCATTTGAATATGATAATTTTTTAGATTTAATATAATTATTTGAGAATGTTAATATAATTTGTTATGATATAATATTCAAATTAAAATTTATTAACTAATTAACTTAAGCAATTCTTGGTTGTAATAGAATGCCTAAAGCAATTCAATGATTTGACCGATAATGCTAGAATAGAATAGAAAAACAGAATTTCTGTAGTCAACCCAAATATAGTTGGGACAAGAATCTGATGATGATTAAGATCATGATGAAGAATTAACTAAAACAATTCTGCTAATCCATGGCAGGCGGTAGCTAGTGATGAGGCACCGCCCTCACACACATAAAGAACCACACAAACAGTTGACTCAAATAAACCTCCCACCAGTAGCTTTTGTCAATCTCCCTTTATTTTCTCTCTCTCAAATAAAATTCAGCCATGCATTCATTTCAAATTCATTCAATTCTCCTTCATACTCTTCAAACCATACATCCTTTCCATGCAACAAAATTAATCTCTCTCCCTCTCAAAATAGCAAAGAACCCCAATAACCAGCAAATGTTCTCTCTCCCCCACCCACCATTCTTCCTCCAATCCCATTGGAAGGAGAAAAACTAAGAAAACAAGGTAACAAAGAAACCCACCAACCAATCAACCATGGCAAAGAAGAATAAAGCATCCAAGGGAAAGAAGAAAAGAGAAATCTGTCTTGATTCCCCAACTAACTCTCAAGGTTCCTTAATTTATTTATTTTTGCATCTCTATGTTTTTATTCATATTGATATTGACATCTCCATTTTTTTGTCCCTTCTTTCTTGTCATCTTTACGTGTGTGTGTATGCATACAAAAAGAAAATGGAGGGAAGGATAATTATAAGATCTTGTCCAATCCTGATTCTGAAACCAATGTTGTTAGTGTTGAGCGTCTTCAATCTAGAAAGGGACCAAAGAGTGGATGGTCAGGCAAGACCGATAGTTCTAGCAGCAGCTCAGGTGAAGAATCAAGATGGAATCTTTCAAAGAAGGATACAGGGAATTCAGTCAGAAGCACTTCGGTCTTTGAACCAATTGATCCAATTGAGAACGTTGAATTGGTAAGACAAGGGAAGAATATGGTTAAACAAGCCACCCCAAATGAGATTCATGATGTTGCAGACATTTTACTAGCTACCCCAGTTGAAAAACATTTAATTACACAAGTTACAGAAACTAATTCAGCTAGGAATTCTGAGCTGAATTCCGGGGTTACACCAGCAGTTGCAGAAGTCATTGAGGATATTGGGATTGTATTAGGAGATGAGTCATCATCGCCGGAGGCTGTGGTTGAGAAGTCTATAGAGAATGTGGATTGTCAAAGTCTGCGAAATGAGGTCTGTGCATGAGAACAGAGTGGGATTTTTATTCACCTGTTGATGATTTTTTGTTTTTCTTCATTGGTTAGGCTATAAATTAAGATATTTTATCTTCTCAATTCAAATATTTATAGTTGGATTAATATATTTGTTTGTTTTTTCTTAATTTGTCAGGAGATCCAGATTGTTTCAGCTCTTCCACCAACACGTCTGACATCATGGAAGTGTTGCTGTGGTTTGTTTGAACTAGTGACTGCAGGTTCTCATAGATAATATAGGTGAAGACAAGTCTATTTAGAACTTGTTCATCTTCTGCAGATGTGAACGTGATCTGTGTTTTGTTGTCACTTATGAACTCTGTTCTTCAAACTATTAAAGTTAGAATCTTAATTTTTATCTTATTTTGTCCATGTATACTTGATTCATGACTTGACTTTACATGATTTTTTTTATTTTTTTTTGAATTGTTAAACTTGGTGGGAATAGAACTTTGAACTTGACTGAGAAATATAATAAGTTGAGTTACAGTTTTGCATGCAATTCGTATTCAAAATTACGGTTGAGAATGGGAGCTTCTTGTAATGTGTTCTTTACTAAAACAAACAATGTTGTGCCGTTTTGGGGTTGTAAAGCAAAGCAGTCATCTATGGTGCCCTGATATGGCATAGATGGGCAGGGTTCACTTTAACAGTATTCACTCATGTTGTCCTGGCCAGGCATCTAGAATTTTAATCCTCTTTTTTGGTTAGTTCTTCCTCCATTTTTTTTATTTTTATTTTTTTGTTGTTGTTGTTGTCCTAATTAGTAGCTATATTCTCCAATCAATCTCCACCATCCATAGCATTTATGTTGGCAAGGGAACCATTGCTTCTAATCATCACATCTCTCCTCTCATACCTGTTTTCCTACTGTTCAAAAGATCCATACCTCTTTTTTATAGTATCTAACCTCTCTCCAATTCTCTATCAGTGCACACCAGTTTTTAAAGGATTTTATGTAAAAAGAAAACCATATTTGAATGGATCCATCCAAAAGAAAGGTGCATGATGATATCTTACCTCTCTTTAATTCTATCAATGATCACACCCCATTCAAAACAATTCTATCCAAAGGAAAAAAGAATACCCATATTCTAATGGTAATTGTTCCAACAGGAGAAAGTGATGACACCATGTTGAATTATTAGGGCCACTTTGCCAGATTAACAAGTGGAGGAAACATTGAGATGATGGAGAAAACTATGAGATATGGTACAAAAGGGTTATTGAGGTTTTGTTTAAACAGTGATATAGAGACGAATGGTTTGAGGCTAGTTACTTCTGTTACTTCCTTCAACCTATTGGAAATCATTAATATATGCTAGTAAACCTAAAGTATGGGATACTGTACAATATAGATACATGGCCTATATTGAAGTATCTAGGCATAACAGGCAGCCAGTAATTTATTAGATTACTACTCAGATTTGGTTTTTCATTTTCTTTCGCCATTTAATCGGTCTCAGGTTGAACCATGAGTATGATCAGTATTGTGGTAATGGTCCATATGCTTCTTTAGCTATTGGATATGGAGTCTAAAAAATATTTGTGGACTACTTGCAACCATTGTTAATTTCCATTTTTACAGAGATTTCTCATATATAGTCACATTGGAGGCAAGCTTTTTAGATGATGCCAACTTCAAAGTAGTTTGAGAAGGCATCATGCAAAACCTTAGTAGACATTTGGGAAAATTTTTGTTGGCTTCATATCACTGATTTGAAAAGCCTTGCTCCTTTCTATTCTTCACGACTCCAATCATTTTCAAATTCCCATTACTCAATCCACAATTTGCGCATGCCCTTATTCCAGTTTGCACCTATCTTCACTGCCACAACTGACTAAGGAGAGCTTCTTTCTGTTTCTTTTTAGACTTAGCCCTCCTATCATCTTAAGCTCAACCTCACTTTATATGATAACTTCCTTCTTTCCTATTTACCTATTCATAATATCTTTAGATCTTCTATAATATATCCAACGCAAACCACATGAGTATTGATCAAATACAGAGTACAGACCAGAAGATTCGATGATGAACACGTGATCAAGATACTTCAACCACCCAAAGATGATCGTTTTTGCTTCTGCATTGCTAGATTTCTTTGAACCTTCCCACAACTAGGTCAGAGGACCCTGAATCTTATACCAAACAAACATAGCTCAAAGAAATGAGGAGAGGAACAGAGAAGCACACGTGTGTATACATCCTGGGATGAGATTAAGTTACAAATATGACCAAGACCCTCGCCGCGAATCCACTGGTAGCTAAGTGGTGAGTCACCCTCTCCCTTCACTGAAACCCCTTCACTGAAACAATGAGGGATCGATCCTTGGTTGTAGCCCTGATGCTAAGGGAATTGTGTTTAAGGTGTGTGTTTGTGGGTGTGCGAGTATTTACGGTGCAAAAAAAAATTAAAACCACCATGAGCCTTGCTTCTCTTGATAGTACTGTAAACAGGCAAAAGGGGGGTCTACATACAAAATTGACTATCTGCTTTGCCAGAGAGGAGAAAGGTAAAGCTGATATGGTGGATTATAAGAGCAGGTGAAGAAGTAATCTTTTTTCTTCTCTTCTCACAGATCCTCCACTTTGTCTCCAACCTCGAGTTGGCCTGCAATGTAGCACCCATGTACTGCATCTATTAGTGGCAATCATTCAATCTCTCCTTTTTATGAATGGTAATTTTATTAATGCTAAAGTAAGATTACATTATAAGAGATATATGCTTCCAAAGAAGAGCCCAAAAACATTACCACGCTAATAACTTTTCAAATCCACGCTAAATTGACCATCCATCCTGATACTGCTATGAAACACCTGAGAATTCCATGTGGAATTGCTACTTCTAAGAAATATCAATTGCAAGCTATGATACCAGGATACTTCAAAACAGGCAATGTATCATATCTTATCGTGTGTGGCTTTTTTTATATTTTATAGATTGTAAGTGATCTGAATTTCTCATGTTTATTATTTGGTAGGAGAACAATCTAATATTCAAGTGCATCCTATTTTTTTCTTTCCTATATGATGCTCTGTAGATGAAATAGGTACATAGTCCCCGATTGGATTAAATCCCATCACTTTCCCTTAGATTTGAAACCTTACTAAGCGACAGCCATCTACATGCGGAAAGGATGAGCTTCTCCACAATCTTTGCTTTCCATGGGCGTTGAAACAATGCAGGAAGAAAATGGTTGCCTCTTACCAAATGATCTAATGTTTTGAGAATCAGGTGCAAACAAAAGGTGAATGATGCCTCTTTAAATGAAATGATGGAAATATTTGCTGTCTTCCATTGGTGATGGATGCAGAATTCTTACTTTCATACCTACATTACCTATATAAATTCCATTGATAATTGAGATCCAGCATTGAACTTGAGTAACTCCATTCCTTCAGCTGCTGCGGAAGAGAGAGAGAGAGAGAGAGAGAGAGAGAGAGAGCATATCATGATTGCTTGAATCCTTACGCAGGCCAGTCCCATGGCTGAGCCCAGAGGCCAATGGGCCTCTTAATCCAAACACACTCAGAAGGGTACTTCCTGGAAGAAAGTATTATCCTATGATGATTGATGCAGTTACTTCAAAATGGGTAACGTATCTTGTCCTGCATCTGAGACTTTCACTTTTTAAATGTAAAACCCATATCCCTGTCATGTCCACGAACAGAAGGCCCATAGTCAAAGCTGGTCATGGGTGGACAACCACCTCCCCGGCCAATGCTCGAATTAAATGGACCGGCCCATGACGAAGGGCACCGATCTGTTTTTCCTTCATCCTGCAGGAGAATGCTTTCCTCAGATGCAATGGGGCCTACTCTGATTGATTTTATAAAGTAGGATTTTATTTGTTTATTTAAGGAAGTCAATACTCATAGTTCAAGTAGCCTTTTTATGTTAGAAAGAGTTGTGATTTTGTTCTCTCTCTCTCTCTCTCTCTCTCTCTCTCTCTCTCTCTCTCTCTCTCTCTTCTTTTTTTTTTCTTTTTCTTTTTCTTTAAAGAGAGTTGTAGCTGGTTTTGTGTCCATGGTCCAGGTGCAACACCATATTGCACTGGTCGACCAACCCTCTCTCAGATTCATCAAGTTGTTTAATAAGATTTCATAGGTTTTCCTTTATTTGAGAAAAGAATGAGAAACAGATTGAAACTATTTAAGGGTTCTTCCTTTCTTCAGAAGTTTTCTTTTATTTGAGAAAAGAATGAGAAATGTGTTGAAAATATTGAGAGATTAAGGATTCTGAATGAGAAATGGATTGAAAATACTGAGATATTAAGGGTTCTTTATTTTATTTTTTTTCGTTTCCTATTTCCTACTAGAATTTTTGGAATTAACCATGCTTCAAACTTACAAGATTGGAACTGTTTCATCTAAAGCCAAGAAAAAAAAATATAACTGAAGATTTGTGGTATGCTTTTTCCCCCTGGAAAATGTGGCATGCTATTTACATCTAGCCCTTTGGCACTACATGTTTTCCAATATAGTGTGGCTCGCAACGAAGTCTGCCACAACGATTCAAATGGATGAATGGAACTTCAACTAATGATGATGATCATACTGAAAGGGATCCATACATGGTGTTAGATATGATGGTTGTCCGATAATCCAGACTTCCAGGCTCTTTTTTTTTCACTCCAATGATAAGATAGCTGAATGAATAGAGGTAGATGTGTTATGCCATTATTAACATGAACCCTAAGATCGTGAACATCATGATAATCACATGTAAGATTTAATCTCAAATAAGTTGAAGAGTACCTCCAGACATCCTGATGCAGAGAGCTTTCCGATCCTGCTGTCTGGTGCTGTTGTTGAGATCCGTCGAAGAAGAGGCTGGGTGAATGGTTTCGGTTTCTCTCTCCTTGCCTATAAACCTTAATGTGTTGAGTTTTGTGTGTAGCCTTTGTGATGTACGAAAGACTTTATTTTATAGGTGGAGAAATGACCGAATTCCCAATTAGGTTTTCCTTAGATTTAATCTCAACCGTCCATCAAGGTAGAGAATATTATGGAACATTTCTCATTAAGAAACCGTTTTTTGAGTAATTAATAGCATATAGCCTATGAAAACGGAATTCCTATAATGACCACACTTCTAGAAAGGTAAGGACTTGTGGTCCAAGTAATGGGCCTAAAAGTAATTTCCTTACAGTCTCCCACTTGGTCAATAGGAAGATCCATTAATGTTTTCATTATTAGGAATCATAAGGCACGCATTATATGCTAAACACTGCTTTAGTCGGTTAGCATAAGTGTCTTGGCTAATTCGGTTGTTAATGGGAGTCATGGCGTGCACATATTATTTTGCAACATGTTTACTTCCATGTACTACGTCATCTACAACCGTCATAACTAGACCGTAAGATGAGATTTACATAATGGTCTTATAATGTCTTTGTTTAAAGACTGTTTCTGTTTATCATTTATCCAAACATAATTATGTACACAATGGTAAAAAACAGAAATAGTAGATGTAGAGTTGCATTAAGAGCTCAATAAATGTAAAATACAAGCACAGAAATAAAAAGGCAGAAAATGATAATTAAGAACTATCTTCAAGACCCATGCTTTCAGTATGTCCCTGAAAGGTCTTTGGAGGTAGTCCTTTCGTGAATATGTATGCGACCATGAAATCTGTACGTATAGACTCAATGACAAATTTCTATAATCTAACATCTTGCTTCAGTGATAGATATTTAAGGTCCATGTGTGAAATTTTATGAGGGGCTACCAGAATGGATTACTAGTTCTAATTTAACCAACCAATGCAGCGGAAATAAACCAATCAGACAATATAGAACTAGCTATCTACCAATCACACACTACAAGAAGGCAGACACAATATTTAACGTCGAAACCTATTACGATATTAATATTATTGTGACTAAAATAGGAGTTTACTGTGCATATCTTTTGTGAAATATTTTTCCTTAATTTAGTCATTGTATTTTAGGAAAATATATCTTTGTGATTAGGAGGATTTTTAGGAGATCAACCGAGCCTTGGAGAGCAAGGGTTCTCGGCAGTGTTTTGTAATATATATACTTTATTATTGTGAATGAGGAGGGACAAGAGAAATTGGGTGGAGAATTTGTTATGGTATCAGAGAGTGGTTAGGGAGATCCTAGGGCAAACACAAAATTTTTCATGGCTGGCGGAGAGGGAGAAAAGAAAGGAGATGGTGACAAGAAGGTGGATATGACGTATCATCTTGGATCGAGTGACGGTCCGGGAAACATCATAACCCCGATTCAATTACGTGGTGAGAACTATGATGAATGGGCGAGGGCAATTCGAACCTCGCTAAAGGCGAAGAGGAAATTTGGCTTTGTGGAAGGGAAGGTTCCAAAGCCAACAACAGAGGAGAAACTTGAGGATTGGATAGCTGTGCATTCGATGTTGGTGTCATGGCTGACCAATACCATTGAGCCGTCCGTTCGGTCGACACTTGGAGAATATGATGATGCACAACTCCTGTGGAACAATCTCAAAAACAGATTTTGTGTGATCAGCGGCACTCGTATATGTCAATTAAAAACGTCCTTGGGGGAGTGCAAGCAAGGAAAAACCGAGACTGTGGCAATTTATTTTGGTCGTCTGTCAAAAATCTGGGACGAACTGACCACATATGTGAAGGTGCCGGTTTGTAAGTGTGGAGGTTGCACGTGTAGCATAGTCACGCAGGTAGAAAAATTGAGAGAAGAGGACTATCTACACCACTTTCTTATCGGCCTCGATGGAGCATATGCTTCAATTCGAACAAACCTGCTTGGACAAGAGCCATTGCCGACACTTGATAGAGCATATCAACAAGTGATTCAAGCGGAAAGACTGCGTGGAGGAGAGTTGTCCTCATCTAAGGAAGAACGAGATAGTATCATGGCCTTCACAATTCAGCCTGATACGCGTGGTAAGTCTCGTTTTGTGGATAATACTGACAAGTTTTGCAATCATTGTAATAGAGAAGGCCACGACGAATCCTCTTGCTTTCAATTACACGGGTTCCCCGACTGGTGGGGGGACCGACCTCGTGGAGGAAGGGGACCAGGTCGTGGTGGAGGACGGACAGGAAGAGGAGGTGGGCGTGCAGGTTCTGGCCGTGGCAGAGGGTATGGTGCACCGCCTGTCCGCGCAAATAAAACTGGCGGGGCTGGAACTTCGTCTGGGCAGCAGGCAGGGAACTCACAGGGGCTGGCGGGTGCGACTGAAGCTGCGGGTCTTGCGGGTATTTCAGCAACGCAACTGCAGCCACTTCTTGATTTTTTGAACTTGTCCAAAACAAAAGATCGGCTGTATGGTAAGAACAGTAATTTTAGTTGGATTATCGATACAGGAGCGTCGAACCATGTGACATGTGACTTATCTCTTTTGAGAAATGTGAGAACTGTGAAACACTGTCCGGTGGGATTGCCGGATGGAAACATGGCAGCAGCAAACCAAGAGGGGAGTGTCGTGTTGCCAGGAGGACTGAAGCTTGACAATGTGCTTTATGTCCCACAATTAACATGCAATTTAATTTATGTGACTCAATTAATCGATGAATCAAATTGCGTTGTACAATTTACTAATAATATTTGTGTTATACAGGACCAACCGACGAGGAAGGTGATTGCAACACGTGAAAGATTGGATGGACTTTATTTTTTCCGTGGTGTTCCTCAAGTGAAGGTCTTGACAGTGGATGGTGATTCGTCGTTCGAGTTATGGCATCAAAGAATGGGGCATCCGTCGGAGAAAATATTGAAGATGATTCCGGCTGTGAGTCATTCTTGTAGGAAAAATAATAAAGCTTGTGATGTGTGTCCGCGTGCAAAGCAACCTAGATCTAGTTTTCCCATTAGTACGAATAAAGCTGGCAGGATTTTTGAACTTGTTCATTTGGATTTGTGGGGGCCTTACAAGGCTCGGTCTTCATGTGGGGCTACCTATTTTTTGACAATAGTAGATGATTTTTCAAGAGGAGTTTGGGTATATTTACTATGCAATAAAATGGAAGTTGAATCTATGTTTCTTAATTTTGTTGCTATGGTTGAACGACAATTTGAACAAGTGATAAAACGTGTGAGAAGTGACAATGGGACCGAATTTAATTGTTTGCATGATTATTTTCAAAATCATGGAATTATTTTTGAGACTTCATGTGTTGGGACTCCACAACAAAATGGGAGGGTTGAGAGAAAACACCAACACATTTTAAATGTGGCTAGAGCGTTAAGATTTCAAGGGAACTTACCAATCAAATTTTGGGGAGAATGTGTGCTGGCAGCATGTCACTTGATTAATAGAACACCCTCTACTTTACTTAAGACTAAATCGCCATATGAAATGTTGTTTGGGAAAGTGCCTTCTTATGATGCTATTCGTGTATTTGGTTGCCTTTGCTATACTCATAATCAACGACACAAAGGTGATAAATTTACAAGTAGGAGTCGTCAGTGTATCTTTGTTGGCTATCCATTTGGGAAGAAAGGTTGGAAATTGTATGATTTAGAAACACATGAGTACTTTGTATCGAGGGATGTGAAGTTCTTTGAGAAAGAATTTCCTTTTGCGACACACCCACCACGGACTGTGGTGACTCCTATGCTGGCGAACAATGAGGATGGGGCATGGAGTGAGGATGAGGGTGCCGATGAGTGTGCTGTGTGCGTAGAGGGGGGGTTGGAGGCAGCGCCCACACTCGAGGGGGGGTCTGGTGCTGCGGTGCAGCCCGTGCAGCAGCCCGCACATGAGGATGTGCGTGATGAGGGGCTGGAGAATACGGTGGGGGAGCAAGGGGTGCAAGTTGACAGTGAGCTAGGGCGAGGAAAACGAGCCAAAACTCCGTCAACACGGTATCGTGATTTTGTTACTCATACTATACGGAAAATAAGTCCATCTGAGAATTCATCAGCTACTTCATCTTCCTCAGGTACGCCCTATCCTATAACATACTTTGTGAATTGTGAACGTTTTTCTGTGAGACATAGGAATTTTCTTGCAGCAGTGACAGTGGAACATGAGCCAAAGCATTTTAAAGAAGCAATGAAGGACTCAGGATGGCGAGATGCGATGGGTAAGGAGATACGAGCCCTTGAAGACAATGAGACTTGGGTAATGGAGACTCTTCCACCCGGAAAGAAAGCATTAGGGAGCCAGTGGATATATAAAATTAAGTATAAGTCCGATGGCAGCATAGAGAGACTCAAAGCAAGACTTGTGATCTATGGCAATCATCAGGTGGAAGGAATTGACTATAACGAGACATTTGCTCCTGTGGCAAAAATGGTGACGGTTCGTATTTTTCTTGTAATTGCTGCTGTTAAAAATTGGGAGGTACATCAAATGGATGTGCATAATGCTTTCCTTCACGGTGATTTAAGTGAGGAGGTTTATATGAAGGTTCCTCTAGGTTTCAAGAATACAAATCCTAACATGGTTTGCAGGTTGAAAAAGTCGTTGTATGGTCTGAAACAAGCTCCCCGCTGTTGGTTTGCAAAACTGTCAACAGCGTTGAAGAATTATGGATTTGTGCAATCCTATTCAGATTATTCATTATTTGGGTTGTGCAGGGGAAGAACTCAGATCAACGTGTTAGTTTATGTTGATGACTTGATTATTGCAGGAAATGATAAGGTTGCATTGACAACTTTTAAAGATTACCTTGGCAGGTGCTTTCATATGAAGGATTTGGGAGTTTTGAAATATTTCTTAGGGCTAGAGGTAGCCCGTAATCCAGAAGGAATTTTTCTCTGCCAAAGAAAATACACACTCGAGATAATTTCTGAAACGGGTTTATTGGGAGCAAAGCCTGCAGCTTTTCCTATGGAACAAAATCACAATTTGGCTCTTGCTAAGGGCGAATTCCTTGCGGATCCGGCGCCGTATAGGCGACTTGTAGGGAGGTTGATTTACTTGTCTGTGACGAGACCTGATCTTGCATATTCAGTTCATATTTTGTCCCAATTTATGCAACAACCTCGGGAGGATCATTGGGAGGCGGCTCTTAGGGTCGTAAGATATTTGAAGAAGAGTCCGGGGCAAGGGATTTTGCTTCGTGCTGATAGTGACTTAAGTCTAGAAGGGTGGTGTGACTCAGATTGGGCTAGTTGTCCACTTACGCGGCGTTCCTTGACAGGATGGTTCGTGTTACTTGGTTGTTCTCCTGTGTCGTGGAAGACCAAGAAGCAACACACAGTGTCTAGATCGTCTGCGGAGGCTAAGTATAGATCCATGGCGGCAACAGTGTGTGAGTTAAAGTGGCTTCACCAACTGTTGGGTGACTTGGGTGTGCGACATCCGAAGGGTATGAAGTTGTATTGTGATAGTCAGTCGGCGTTGTACATTGCTCAAAATCCAGTTTTTCACGAAAGAACAAAGCATATAGAGGCTGACTGCCATTTTGTTCGAGATGCGGTGACTGAAGGGATGATTTGTCCGTCATATGTTTCCACTAGTGTTCAATTGGCAGACATCTTTACAAAAGCGTTGGGGAAAGCGCAATTTGAGTTTCTACTTTGCAAGTTGGGCGTTCGAGATCTTCACGCGCCAACTTGAGGGAGGGTATTACGATATTAATATTATTGTGACTAAAATAGGAGTTTACTGTGCATATCTTTTGTGAAATATTTTTCCTTAATTTAGTCATTGTATTTTAGGAAAATATATCTTTGTGATTAGGAGGATTTTTAGGAGATCAACCGAGCCTTGGAGAGCAAGGGTTCTCGGCAGTGTTTTGTAATATATATACTTTATTATTGTGAAAGAGGAGGGACAAGAGAAATTGGGTGGAGAATTTGTTAAAACCCTATCCAGGGAGAAAAACCACGAACCAGAAATCAAGAGTTCACAAACAGTTACAAGATATACTCACAAGCTCCTTTACCTCAGTCTGTACCTCGACCTAAGGACTGTAGTTATTCTTGCAAAGAATCCATTGACACAACATCCACCGCGTCCCGTTCTCCTTACTTAATCTCCTCGCACCTTGTCAACCAAGATGATCAATCTTCTACAAGAAAAGTAGAAGCAGCAACAACCTTCTAGAGCAGCCCTTCAGAATGATCTCTCAGTGGCTCTAGAGAATAAACTCTCTCTAAGATATCTCTGACTCAGATCAATGAGAGTTGTGTGTATTGGTATTTCTAGGGTTGAGAGAAACACCCTATAAATAGCCTCAAATTCATACCTTAGACTTAGTGCACAAGTAGGACTCAAACTGGGAAAGATAGTCTCAAAGGGAAACTAATTCTTGTTAAAATAGAAGACTTTCTCGTTTCTACGCACGTTGTCCGATCGATCGGACTGTGCTTCTGATCGATCGGACCATCCAAATAACTTGATGCTTTTTCTGACCGATCGATCGGTCTGAGACTCCGATCGATTGGGCCTGGGGGTGTTCACCGTCTTCTCTTTTCTTTTCTCTTCAGCTCTTCCGCGACACAACCACAGTCCATTCTAAAATAAATTAGAAAATACAACTCAATGGACCCAGAGTTTTGTCCAACCCATGAATTAGCCAATAAAAATACTAACAATCTCCCCCTTTGGCAATTCATGGACAAAACTCCCTAGAACAATACAAATGATCTGCCCAAGAGAAAAACCCAGAATACATTGAATTTTCAACCCAAAAAAAATTAGCATCTGTAGATCTTTGCTTGTTTCTCCCCCTGGCTTCAGTATTCTCCCCCTTTTTGTCCACAATTGACAAACAATTTTCTTCAAACAGCTTCTGTCAATCTGGATTCTGCAGCTCCCCCTAAATAGACTCCCCCTCAAGATGAGCTTCGTATCAGCACTGGGGTGGGGGCTTGATCTTATAGATCAAGGGTGATGAAGCTTTGGCACACACACTTGTATTTTCAGATAGTTCAGCATAGTGTGTACCAAGATAGATGGAAGGTCTTCTTTCTTGACCCAGACAGCTTTGGTTTTCATAGGTGACGCTTCCTTCTGCTTTTTCCATTGCTTTTGGTTTGGAGACTTTTGCAGCTTATTGCAATGGGGTCGAATGTGTCCGTTAATTCCATAATGATGACAAGTGGGTATACGTTCAGGACGTGGCATATTCTTCTTCGTGGCAGCTGTAACATGAACAACAGGATTAGTAACAACTGAATTTTGAACAAAACAGTTAATACATTTGGCTTTTGATGTAGATGCCCCGTCAGTGTAGCCAATGCCATGCATGTTATTATTTGTCTTTTGACTGCACAGGATGTCATCAAGTTTTTTAGACCGAGCATTCATCTTGTTTAGTGAAGCCTTGCTTGTCTCCAACTCAGAAAGAACTATCTTGAGTCTTCCTTGCCAGTCGGTATTTTCAACTTTCAAGGTCTCCATATCATGATTAATCAAAACACACTTTTGTGCTTCAGCAATCAACATATCTGCCAATTTATTATTTTCAGCCTCTAAGTGACTCACTTTTGTAAGTGCTTCAGACAATTCAGCTTTTAAAAAAGTATTCTGCTCTTCAGATTCTTTCCAGCTTGTACCCACTTTTTCATTCATCTTGAGCATCTTCATGGTCTTTACAAAAAATATATGATATTCAGCTTGTCAATCATGTTCTGTCTCTGACTCACTAACATCTTGATCAGCCCCTTCATCAGAAACAAGTGGAGTAGCAGAAGTTGATGTTGCCATGAATGCCATGAATTTTTCTTTGCTAGCGTCAGGCTTCTCAGATTCAGATTTTTTATCATCTTCCTCAGAAGTATCGTCATCCCAAGTCAAATTGAAAGCCTTCTTCTTTGACTTCTTGTTAGCACAGTCACTAGCAATGTGTCCATAACCATGACACTCAAAAAATTTAATCCCTTTAGAAGTTTTCTTCTTTACAAAATTTTAGGAACTTTCAAATCACTTTTCTTCCCCTTAATAAAAGCTTGAAATTGCTTCATAAACTCAACAGCAACTTGGGGATCAATCTCCTCAGAATCAAAATCAGAATCACTAGCAATTTTCTTGAATGACTCTTTAGAGGCTCTCAAAGCAATACCTTTGGATTTTGATTTTTTCATTGGTCCTTAGGTTTGCTTCAAAAGTCTGAAGGTTGCCAACTAATTCCTCAGCTTTGAGAATATTCAGATTTTTATTCTCTTCTATGGCCACAACCTTTGCATCAAACCTTTCTGGAAGAGACCACAGAATCTTTTTCACAATTCTATTTTCAGGAATTAGCTCTCCCAAAGTAAAGGTATCATTCACAATTGTATTCAGCTTTGAATTAAACTCATCAAAAGTTTCATCATCTTCCATCTTTATGGTTTCAAAGGCTGTATACAATTTCTGAAGTTCGACTGTTTGACAGTGTCAGTCCCTTCATGCACAGTTTGCAGAATATCCCAAGCTTCTTTTGCAGTAGTACATGTAGAAATTCTACGAAACTCAGATATGCTAACTCCATTATAAATAGCATTCAAAGCTCTAGAGTTGCAAGTGGCTGCCAATTCTTCATCCTTTGTCCACTGTTCTTCAGATTTAAAACTGGTTATCCTATCAGTAGTGACAGTTGGCAAGGAATATCCTTTCTCAATAGATTTTCATACTTTCAGATCGATGGCTTTTACAAAGGCAATCATTCCGGCTTTCCAATAAGCATAATTAGAACCATCCAGCAGAGGAGGCTTATTGGTTGAAGTGCCTTCTCGGTAGACACTCATTCTAGCAATATTTGGATCAACACAATAAAATAGTGCAACCCGCTCTGATACCAATTGAAATTTTATGAGGGGCTACCAGAATGGATTACTAGTTCTAATTTAACCAACCAATGCAGCGGAAATAAACCAATCAGACAATATAGAACTAGCTATCTACCAATCACACACCACAAGAAGGCAGACACAATATTTAGCGTGGAAACCCTATCCAGGGAGAAAAACCACGAACCAGAAATTAAGAGTTCACGAACAGTTGCAAGATATACTCACAAGCTCATTCACCTCAGTCTGTACCTCGACCTAAGGACTGTAGTTATTCTTGCAAAGAATCCACTGACACGACATCCACCGCGCCCCGTTCTCCTTACTTGATCTCCTCGCACCTTGTCAACCAAGATGATCAATCTTCTACAAGAAAAGTAGAAGCAGCAACAACCTTCTAGAGCAGCCTTTCAGAATGATCTCTCAGTGGCTCTAGAGAATAAACTCTCTCTAAGATATCTCTGACTCAGATCAATGAGAGTTGTGTGTATTGGTATTTCTAGGGTGAGAGAAACACCCTATAAATAGCCCCAAATTCATACCTTAGACTTAGTGCACAAGTAGGACTCAAACTGGGAAAGATAGTCTCAAAGGGAAACTAATTCTTGTTAAAAAAGGAGACTTTCTCGTTTCTACGCACGTTGTCCGATCGATCGGACTGTGCTTCTGATCGATCGGACCATCCAAATAACTTGATGCTTTTTCTGACCGATCGATCGGTCTGAGACTCCGATCGATTGGGCCTGGGGGTGTTCACCGTCTTCTCTTTTCTCATCTCTTCCGCGACACAACCACAATCCATTCTAAAATAAATTAGAAAATAACACTCAATGGACCCAGAGTTTTGTCCAACCCATGAATTAGCCAATAAAAATACTAACAATGTGTTTGGATCCCTTAGATATCCTGTCATGCTTGGAGAAGAAGGTTGCAGCGTCATTGTCGCAGTAAATAGTTAATGGCTTAGAGATGAAACTCAAAGCTCTAAACTGAGAGATAAAATTACACAACCATGTTCCCCAAATTGCAACCTCATAACATGCCACATATTCAGTCATCATGGTGGATGTGTAAATCAACTCGGATTTCTGGCTTTTCCATGATATTGCTCCTCCACATAAGAGATATACATAGCCAAGAGTGCAAAGTCTGGTGTCAGGACATCCAGCAAAATTTGAATCCGAATAACCAATCACCTGTAGGTGACTTAATTTTCTGTATGTGAGCATATAATTCCTTGTTCCCTTGAGGTATCTCAGTACTTTCTTTGCAGCTTTTCAATGAGCGATTCCTGGGTTACTTTGAAATCTACTCAGCATGCCAACAGCATGACTAATGTCAGGTCTAGTACAGACATGTGCATACATCAAACTTCCTACAAGAGAAGCATAAGGATTTTTTTCCATTTCTTTACATTCCAATTCGTTCTATAGACACTGCGTAAGATCAAGCTTGTCTCCTTTATGCAGTGGAACAGGACTAGATGAACATGTCATCATGCCAAATCTCTCTAGAACTTTGTCAATATATGCTTGCTGAGACAATCCCAAAATACCAAGTGACCTGTCACGGAATATTTCTATTCCTATCACATAGGAAGCCTCACCCATATCTTTCATTTCAAAGTTCTTAAAGAGATAATCCTTTGTTTCATGTAACAGACCAAGGTCGCTGCTAGCCAGTAATATGTCATCAACATTCAGAACCAAAAATATGAACTTACTCCCACTGATCTTGAGGTATATGCAAGGGTCAACTATGTTTTCTTTGAAATCGAAGGCAGTAATGATTTCATGAAACTTTAGGTATCATTGCCTCGAAGCTTACCTCAGTCCATATATTGATTTCTTAAGTTTGCAGACCATGTCTTCCTGACCTTCAATTATGAAGACTTCTTCTTCTAAGTCTCCATTAAGAAATGCAGTTTTCACATCCATTTGATGTAACTCAAGGTCATAGTGAGTTACTAATGCCATGATAATTCTAAGAGAATCCTTCCTGGACACAGGGGAAAAAGTCTCAGTATAATCAATGCCTTCTTTCTGATTAAAACCTTTGGCAACAAGTCTGGCTTTATGTCGTTCAATATTGCCTTTGCAGTCACGTTTGGTCTTGAAGACTCATTTACAGCCAACCGGTTTGTGTCCTGGAGATAATTGAACAACTTCCCATACTTGATTTTCATCCATAGATTTCAATTCATCCTTCATGGCATCAATCTATTTACTAGAATTAACATCCTTAATGGCTTGTGAATAAGAAACCGGGTCTTTAATTGTCCCTTCTTCAGATTCTACTTGGTAAAGCATGTAATCATCGGAAATAGCTGATCTCTTTTGTCTTTGAGACCTTCTTAATGTTGGTTCCTCTGGTGCTTCATCCATATGTTCATTGGAAACAATCTCATTATGGAGTTGTTGATCATTTATTGGGTTTTCCTCATTGTTAAATGGTTCAACAACGGGAGGATTTCCAACATCTTTCGGAATAGAGGGTAAAGGGATAGGTACCCTGATTTCCTGAATGATCACATCTTGAGGTTTATTACTCCCACTGATTTCGCCATTTTCAAAGAATCTAGCATTACCGGTTTCAACAATTATCGTACTATGGTTAGGGCAGTAAAACCTAAACCCTTTGGACTTTTCTGGGTAACCTATAAAGTAACCACTGATCGTTTTAAGGTCCAATTTCTTTTCATGTGGATTGTAGACTCTAGCCTCAGCTGGGTAACCCCAAATTTGGAGATGTCTTAAACTAGACTTTCATCCTTTCCACAGTTCAAAATGTGTCTTTGGAACTGCCTTACTGGAAACCCTGTTCAAGATATAAACAGTTGTGCGTAGAGCATCTATCCACAAGGATATAGGTAAGTTGGCATGACTCATCATGGATCTAACCATTTCCATGTATGTACGATTTCACCTTTCAGCTACACCATTCTGCCACGGAGAACCAGGCGTTGTGTATTGGGCAACAATTCCAAGCTTTTGGAGGAGTTTTGCAAAAGGTCCAGGATGTTGTCTTGTTTCATCATACCTACCATAAAACTCACCACCTCTATCTGACCTTATGATTTTCACTTTTCTATCTAGTTGCCTTTCGACTTCAGTAATGAACACTTGTACAACATTCACAGACTGAGATTTGTCATGCAACAAGTATAAGTAACAGTAACGTGAGTAATCATCAATAAAGGTAATGAAGTACTTTTCTCCCCCAAAGGTTGAAACATCAAAGGGTCCGCAAATGCCTGTATGAATTATTCCAAGAAGCTGAGTACTTCTTGTGGCTCATTTCTTTGTGTGTTGTGTTGTTTTGCCTTTAATACAATCCACACATACTGTAATATTAGTAAAATCTAAATCCGGAAGGACACCATCTTTTACTAATCATTTGACTCTTTCACTGGATATGTGACCCAGTCTTTTATGCCACAAGAAATAAGAGTCGTTTTTAGATGACTTTCGTTTTGTTTCCTTAGAATGCAGGGTAAGATGGGTTTCAGTAAATGGACTATTAAGATGAAACTTGTATAGCCCGTCAATCATTATTCCAGAACCAATGCGACTAGAATTTTTAAATAAACTGAAATTACCATTTCCTATTTCAAACGAGTAACCAACTTTATCAAGTGCGCTTACAGAAACCAAATTACGAGCAATAGACGGAACATAAAGAGTTTGACATAAGTCTAACTGATAACCGCTATCTAAAACAAGACGAAAAGTGCCAATAGCTTCAACTGGAGCTTTGTCTTTGTTCCCCATAAAAAGGAAGTTCTCACTTGGGTTTATGGTTTTGATCGTAAGGAATCCCTGCATTGAATTGGAAACATGAACATTAGCACCAGTGTCAATCCACCAAGTACCAGAAGAAACATAAGTAAGATTTGATTCGAAATAACTTACGAAACCCATAGGGTTACCTTTCTTTTCGAACCATTCTTTACGTTTAATGCAGTCTGCCTGAAAATTTCCAGGTTTCTTACAAAATCTGCATACGTCTTCCTTCTTTTTCTTTTTGGGGTTCTGACTAAGCCTCATTAGATCTGGGTGGTGCCCTTTTCTGGCCTGAATTATTCTTTCTCCCAGCTTTATGTCCAGCTCCTTGAACGAGATTAGCCAATTTAATACCTTGTTGATTCAGCCTAACCTCCTCTTGAACCAGTTTGTTAGCCAATTCATTCACTGTCCACTTGTCCGTAATAGTGTTGTAGTGAATTTGGAAAGGCCCGTACTGAGGAGGTAAACTGTTTAGGATAAATTGGACGAGAAAAGCCTCATCCACTGATAGTCCCAAATTCTTGAGTTTAGCTGCAAGGTTGGTCATCTCAATGACATGCTCATGCATTGAGCGAGTGCCATCAGACTTCATGGTTGTAAGATCTGCCATTAGTTTCCCAGCAAGGGATTTGTCTGCAGTTTTAAACCTATCTTCAATGGCCTTCATATAGTCCTTAGCATTCTCAGGTTTAGGAAGGGATGTTTTGATGTTGGTGGCAATAGTCATTCGCAAAAACATAGTGCTTAGTTTGCCAGACCTCTCCCAAGTATTAAAGAGAGCCTTTTCCTCAGGAGTACTTATTTCAGTAAGTGGAGCTGGCTTATCTTTAAGAAGAGCCATATCCAGTTCAAGTACCCCCAATGTGAACTCAACTTGCTCTTTCCATTCTGAGAAGTTAATTCCATTGAGCTTAGTGACAGAGGTAGCATGCGAATTCAGATTAGTGGGTGCAATAACTGTAATAGAAAAACAACAATAAGGCTTTAATTAAAATAAGACAACACATGCATAAGATAGGAATATATACGATATAAAATTTAGGTGCTCCTGTGGGTAGTCACCATAATTTCTACACATTATACCATCTAAGGTCGTCATATTCAAGGTGGTGCTAATGAGTGATGTTACTCTTAATTATGAACAAACACTCATTAATTATTGTTCAAACGTATGAATATAATCCACCTGTGGGCGACTGAATGTTTCATGCGCTTGAACAATATGTAATGTAAACATCATGATGGTACTATTAGGGCCAAATTTCAGTGTTTAATTGTTAGGGTCACTGTAGTGAGACCTAACCTTAAACATGCAACTTTGGTGATAAAAAATAACTTAATATGAACATAAACATTATATGTTGCATGCATTCATGATAAATCATTCGATATATAAAAAGTACTAATAAAGAAGGCTGAGCCTCGGAGGGCTGTCCGGCAGCTCTTTGGGGCTGCAAGCCCCATGCCGTCGGATTGCCCGATGTCGGGCCAGCCCACCATAAAGGCGGGGTTTGGGGCGGCAACCCCGAAATTTTTTTTTTTTTTTTGGATCTTATGCAGGAGTTTTATGCAGAATAATAATAATAATAAAAATAAAACTTTAAATAAATCACGATCAAACAGTTATGGTCAAGTTAAAATTGCGGAATAGTATAAATCTAAACCATTTATGCAGGCCATAATAGTTTGATCGATAAATTGTTGCAAAACAGAGTCAGAAACGGATCTATATTTTCCGATTATGGCGATGCAAAGTTACCCTAATTAATGAACGATCATGTGTTCTAAAACCATGCTCTAATACCACATGTTATGCCATTATTAATTAACATGAACCCTAAGATCGTGAACATCATGATAATCACATGTAAGATTTAATCTCAAATAAGTTGAAGAGTAGCTCCAAACATCCTGATGCAGAGAGCTTTCCAATCCTGCTGTCTGGTGCTATTGTTGAGATCCATCGAAGAAGAGGCTGGGTGAATGGTTTCGGTTTCTCTCTCCTTGCCTATAAACCTTAATGTGTTGAGTTTTGTGTGTAGCCTTTGTGATGGACGAAAGGCTTTATTTTATAGGTGGAGAAAGAACCGAATTCCCAATTAGGTTTTCCTTAGATTTAATCTCAACCGTCCATCAAGGTAGAGAATATTATGGAACATTTCTCATTAAGAAACCGTTTTTTGAGTAATTAATAGCATATAGCCTATGAAAACGGAATTCCTATAATGACCACACTTCTAGAAAGGTAAGGACTTGTGGTCCAAGTAATGGGACTAAAAGTAATTTCCTTACAAGATGGTGGTATTATATATGTAGAAGCAAGATATAGTTGGTCATTGTCCCTTACCATAATCATATTTTATTAAATTCTGGACTTTGATTGTAATTGTGGTTATTGGCACATGGTTTTGTGTTGGAAGAAGCTTTTTTTTTTATTCGTTTGGTAGCTTGATCAGCTAATTTCTAAATTAATTGAAAGTCCATAAGACCTTGTTTTTCAAATGGTGCTTATCCTTTTCCTGTTTTGGAAGGAAATGTACTCTTCACTGTAGAAAATGTTGACCATATATCAATTCTACTGGTTGATGTCCATGAGACCTTGTCTGGTTTTCCTTCCCTAGCAGCTATACACTATTCCCTTAACCATGTCATTTCTTAGTCCAACTGGTTGCCTGAGTGTTCTGGATCCTACCCAGCAAAATTGGGTCCTGTTAGATCAATGGTATGGAAACTAACACCTAACCATGGGCTGTCTGGCAGTCATAGTAGAATTTCTGAGCCTTTGGACCTTACAAATTCTATGTTCTAGAAAATGCTACTTGAAGAAATAAAAAATCCCTCTTGTACTGTTAAGTCTTTTCATTTATTGAAAGTTAACATTAAAATTACAAAAAGGAGAAAAATCAAAGTTTCATTTAGTATATCAAGTCAAGGATTTTTTTTCTAATCCCCTTAATCAAGCACGCGTATAGCAAAATCCGGAGCGCCATTTCCACGGCCTTTGATGGAGAATATAGTCTATGTATATCTTGGTTACAATGATCCTGAATTTAAAAAAATCTATGTAAATAGATTGGCAGAAAAATCATCGAGGCCAGCGATCTCTAGCCTCATACATTTTTTTATTTTTTTATTTTTTTGGCTTAGTTGGGCTGCTGCTCAAGAGTGATACTTTGAACTGGGAGATCTAGAAATCGATCTATGGACATGTGTGATTATACAAAGGTGCCAACACCACTCTAAAATGAGTGTCTTGCCCAAGCTTGGCTCATTTACACGGAACAACAAAGTAGCCAATTCAATCACGGAATCAGTATTAGATACACAACATGTACAATCGTTAGTTTATTAAAAAAATAACATCATCCGATAGGGACATAGAAAAGTCACTTGCAAAGAAAACTGGACGAGATTGTCTCTACATGACCATTCCCTATCACCTGACTTAGATAAAGCTATTGGCAAAAGTTGGATTAAAACGTGTGTCTTATGCTTGTCTCCGGATGCGAAGTTTCCAGATTCCATACATTTGACATGGACAGGGATTTTAATTTTTGTGGGTACAGAGGAAACACATGACAGAAAATTTTCCATGGCCAAGAATTTTCAACCTGGAATAGTTCCTATAAGAATCTCCCACCCACAGCACTAGTTATCCCTATGTGATGGAGGGGGTGGGGGCATTGGAAAATGTATTTCTGGGGGAATATGATTCATCCAATCAGTCAATCAGTTCCAAAAATTTTTGTGATTCCACATAAAAGCTTTTTTATATCAAATCAGAAAAAAATTATTACACAACAAAGGAAAAAAGCCTGTATAGCTGTTTTTTATCTCTTTTTTTTTTTTTTTGCGTATGTATAGAAATCGTGCTCAAAAAGTATTATCTATCAGGTTGAGTCAGGTTTTGGAAGTTCATAGGTAAGGAAAATTGGGATCTTTGTCAATTATCACAAGTGAACAAACAAGCCAAACAAAATTGTCGGCTTCTGATTTAGAATATCTATATCCACGGGACGTTTTCTTACCTTAGACAAATTTAAATACTTTCCAGCTTCCTGTTTGGATCGTTGGAATACCGTTGCCCTTGGGAATTTAGTTACATTATTACTCCTGATTACTTGTAAGGAAAAAGCAAAAATCTTTTGTTACAAGAGTTTTCATGTGGACTAGTTAGTTTTGTTGGGGTTATGTCTTAAATTGCAGGTTAACAAGAATGGTTAAATGGGTTAACCCAAGGTGTATCTTCGAGTGTATTTTGTCGGACATTATATATATATATATGTAACATGTAACCCTAATCATATCAGAACGGGTGTAAATGATAGAAGAAATTTTCTCTTTCTCGCAAACGTAGAAACGCTCGTCGAACCACATAAATCTTGGTTTGGTTCATTGTGTGTTGATTGCTTTATGATTTGTGTGTGCATGGTTAGCCGAAACAGTATTACAACAACCCAAGATGGGAACTCATCTTTACTTGATTTAAGCCATTCAACTCAAAAGCCTTCCACTAATCATGCATTCGGCAATATCTTACTTCATTGAGAACGTTTGCACCTTTGGGACCATTTCTACCAATAGTAGGGACTTGGATCAAATAGTTAAATCTTATTTTTCACTTCTTGACCAGTTTGTTGATTGTGGGGGTAGTCACCTTACATTCTGTCTTGGAGTACCATTGTCGGTCACAGTTGAACGATGGAGATCACGTTTATGTGGGTGACATTTGGCCCCATAACTACTAATGAGGATGCTTTAATACATACATTATTATAGCCAATGAGAACTCGGCCCAACAGTAGGAATTTAGTGAAGGTGATGATGAAAATAAGCACATGTAGTATGTATTTGCTTGACCTGGATCTGATGTTTCTTCTTCATTGGTTCAGCAAAGACTGAAAAGAAAAATATGGAGTCTATGTGCTGGCACAGATTTATGATTTCTGCTGCACCAGAAAAGCAATGCTGGGAGGCACAAAACGTGCTTAAACAACAATCAATGCACATGCCCTTCTTCCACTCCTCTATTCAAATGTGCCCCATCTGATTTTTTACCCAAAAAGAAAAGGCCCCATTCTGTGTTATTATGAAAGGGGCATGGTCTTTTCATTGATGAGGTTTCTTCTGTGTAAGTCTGTAACAGGATGCCAATCCACTGGAAGTTCAGTTGATGAGACACCTAACTTCCATAAAACTAATCAGGAATTAAAAGGGGCATGGGTCTCTTCGTTTATGAGGTTTCTAAGTAAGTAACCATATGCCAATCCAATGGTAACTCAATTGGTGAGGTAATTCTCCTCCATAAAAACAGTAAATAATCAATCTCAAATTGTAACGCTGACGGCGAGGACTTGTGTGAGTGTGTGGATGTGTAAGTACTTACCTTATAAAAATAAAATAAAAATAAAAATTTATAACAGCATACATGTATAGAGTTGGACCTCTCTCGCTCTCTCTGCCTGGTTTTTTTTTATATGATCTTCCATTAATTAATTTCAATTCCTCAACACTTAATGTCTTCATACAGTAAATTGTGTGTAGTTAAATAGTAGTTTGATCATTGTCAAATTGATATGTGTGGTAATCTATAAGATATAGATATGTGTGAAGGGAAATGATTGTTCATAGATTGACCTCATAAGCCAAGTGAGTACTGCAATAAAATAGAAATGTACTTCTTCTAACCATCTGTATGCATAATTGTATATTAAGAACAGAAGTGGCCCAGCAGCTCATTGCCTCATTCCCATGCATTGCTGTATGGTAGGTTACTCATCTTCAGTATGCTGCGTTTTTCAAAAAGGGCTGGCACTGAGTCCACTACTCCAAGTCTGATTCTATTGGACCTAAATGGACTCAGAACTGACTATGAGCTGAATTCAGAGCCCAAATAAGATATTATGTAAAATACAATATTAATATGTTTTAATTCTAAATATTACATACAAATTTATAATAATAAGTATATTAATTTTAGGGGATTTGACATTTCAATGCCCCTTCAACACTCAATCTCCAATTTCATGACTAAAATTCTGTAAACGCGACTCTGGTACACTTTTTTTTTTTACATTTTTACCCCCGATCTCATGATATCATGGGATCCAAATGTTAAAAGTTGAAAAGCTGCCTGAATCCTAGTTGTTTCATATAATTGAACTTCTATGAATTTTAAAGGCTTTTTTTTTCTCTAGTAAATACGCACACTACCTGAGAGTCCATCACCAACTACACATCTAGGGATGAAATCCAAATTTGATTGCATAGAATATAAAGGATCGAAATTGAATACATATATTTCGTGTGTGCTCCAATGTAAAATTATTGAAGGGATGTCATGTAAACAATATGAGGATGTGGCAGGGATGTAGATGAGAATGACTTGATTTGCAAGGGTGATGGCTAGGTATTCATTTCCCAGCTTCTCATTTATTCAATTTTCAATGAAGAGAGATAATAATTATTTGAAGGTCATTTTTTGTACTCACCCTCCCAACTATAACCCTAATAATTCAAGTCCTAGAAAAATTCCTCGTGAAATGGTATAAATTTATAATTGAGGCCTACCTCTAATGTGAGATTTTTCGCATATGCTAACACCTTCATGCGGACTGAGACACCTTTAAATTTAAGACCGTGCAACACAAGCATCCATTATGTGGGAACATCCAAACGAGAAAATTCTTCTAGCTCCGAATCCAAATCGCTAAAAATCATTACTCCAAACTTGTATTATTTATATGCCAAGTTGCGGGCAACAAAAGTTGTGTCCATGGCCAGAGTGATCATGCATTTTATTTTAAACATGATTAACTGAATCCAACTTACAGACAAGATTGATTTTGTGATGCCCAGACAGGTGGGCCTAAGCTTTGGAAATATTACGAGAGCTGATGTAATAAGACCAGCAGGATATTTTGAGTATATCCAACGACAAGTCGATTACTATGCCACGTTGTATACATAAATTCAAGGGTATTTCCATTTCCACCCTGTAAGTACAGTTTTATTGTTCTCCAAGCCAACTTGCCTGTAATCTGTCAAAACTAAAAATGCCTATTTAAAGGCTCTGATTTGTTCAAAATAAGGATGATTTGTTTGGAATAAGATCTTATTCAAACAGATCCATTTGGAATAAAGTTATTTCACTTAAAAGAGAAATGTTCTCTTACGGGCAAAAAATATATATTTGTAGTCCCCACTTAGGTCCACCTTTGATTAGTGAAAGTCCTTTCGTGAAATAGGCCCAATTTCGCTCTCATTAAACTTTTATCCACCGTTGAATTGAATCTAAAAAAAAAAAAATTAGTGAGAAAGACCACAAAAGTGTATGGCTAAAAATCAAGGGCTACGACAATCTGATAGAACTTTTTTTTTTTGTTAACCCTTATCAATAAGGAGACCTTTCCATGTACCCATCTCCCATTGATAAGTTGGCATTTAAGTGGGCCTTACTAGCTGAATTGTATATGAGAAATCAACTTATAATCCTAATTAAAGTTATATAAGCAAAGTTGTATAATTCTTCATATTAGTAAAGCTGTCATAGAAGTAGAAATGGTACAAGCAAATTTGTATTACAATAAAAGTAGTATTGAGAAACTTATCATATAATAAAAAGTTATATAAGGAAGTTTATGATTAAAAAAGGTGAAAATCTGTTACATTGCTTTAGATGTTTGAATAATCTTTCTATATAAAAAAAAAAGTTAATTAAATCATTTATACAACATAAAACTTTTCCAAATAGTTCAAATCACTTAAAAATATTTATTTTGCATCAGTTTTAAGTTAAATAAACTCAAAAAGATAGATTTATCAAATGACACCTGACTTTATTAGAGTCCATGAAATAAACGGTCTAAAATAAAAAGAAAGCCTCCATTTTAATCGTTTATTTCATGATCTTAAATCGTGTCGTTGTCAAATCTACGGGTGATTGGCCAAACGCGGGTTTTTTTTTTTTTTTAAATCCTGTGGGCCAGTGGGCATTAAAACCTGGCACGTAAGGTGTCATAAAAATAAAATAAAAAACAACCTCGTGGGTTGAAATTTGAAACGGATGGGTTCTAAGAAAGAAGAAAAGTCCAGCAGCTATTTATATAAAACCACAAGGGCTTCAACGTAAGCAAAGTAAAAACATACATTCGCATATTAAAGAGTAAGAAGGATGAAAACGGTGAGAATTGGGATTGATTGAAAGAAAAAGGCTTCCGCTTTTCTTCTGCTCTTCCTTTGATCTTACTGTGTCTTGACTTTGTTTGAATCCTTCTTTCAAGAATCGGTACTTAAAGAGTCTATTCATGATTTCCTCTGGATTTGATTCCACCTACGGAATTCTCTGCAATGCAGCTGGAATCGCAGGTAATGTCTTTTTCTTTTTTATTTCTCTTTCTTTCATGGCCCATGAAAGATATTTGCTCGAATTCTGCTGTTTCTTTCTTTTGTTTTGTTGTTTGATGCTGACTTAGAAAAACCCAGAATTTAGAATTCGGGATTTTGTTTCCCAGCAGGCATTCTGGGTGCTTCTATTCCTGGATGTCATGAAACTGTGCACACCCTGTTTTCAATTCTGATGTATTTGTGTTTTCATTTTGTTGTTTGATGCTGAAATAGAGAAAACCCAGTATTCAGAATCTGGGATTTTCTTCCTCAACAGTCTTTGTGGGTGCTTGTATTCCTGGATGTCATGAAATGGGGAATTCCAGTTCATGAAGAGGAGAAGAGGAGAAGAAAGTCCCTGTTTTGGTTGCCAAATTGGGATTTTCTCTAATTTAACAAAGCCCAGAGAGCATAGGAATGTTTTCTTTTGTGGTTGGATAATTTTAAAATCATGGTCGAAGGGTTGATTTCATTGGTTTTTAAGCTGCCTTGCTCTTTTGGGGATTGTAGTAGGTCTTGCAAGTGCAGAGTATTCTGAATTGCCACTTAAAGGGAAGGTTTTCTTTAAATGATCAAAATTATCCCTATTGTGGAAAGTGAGAGCCTTTAGAATATGTTTTGAAGGAATATTGGAATTCTTCTAGGTACCATATCCAGCCGAAACCTCTAATGTAGTGATTGGGCTGGGAATGGATGTCGAATCTTGCCATATTCCTTCCCAACAGTTTTGAGTGTTGGACAAATTGCAGTATCAGGATATTTTCATGTTATAGCTGCGATAACCCAAATTTCAAATGATTCATAAACGCCGTGGACCCACCGTTTTAGCTGGAGGACCAGATATTCCATTCCTTCCTGTTTCCTCCTGTTAAACGTTGTAATATTTTAAGTGTTTTAACAATTTAGCATTTAATTTCAAACAACGGATTTGCAACATCACTTTTAGCTATTTAGCATGCTTCATGAAAGAACTTTTTTTCCTACAAGTTCTTCTCATTTCCGTTTATTTGAGGCATTTTCATTCTTACCCCGACATCCTTGGTCATACTAAAGATATGTTCCTATAAAATGATTTTCACAATCCTTGCATTTAGAGAGGTTCGGCACTTGATACATGTGTTCTTATTTTGTAAGCAATTGGATAACCATCTGAGTATTGTGTGCAGGGAACATCTTTGCTTTTGGGCTGTTCATATCACCAATGTAAGTTTCCTGTCATCTTGTTTTGCCATTTCCAAAAGTTAAGAATAGAGCATCTTTTAGATTGTGATTGACATTTTCCATTGTACATTCAGACCAACATTTCGGCGAATCATGAGGAATAGGTCTATTGAACAATTTTCAGGGTTGCCCTACATATATGCCCTCTTGAACTGCTTGATCACCCTTTGGTATGGCCTTCCCATGATATCACCAGGCATTATCTTGGTTGCTACCGTCAATTCAATTGGGGCCACTTTCCAGTTGATCTACATAATAATATTTATCCTATATGCTGAGAATGTGAAAAAGGTAAACTTTCGCCTCTTAATTTTCCTTGCATTTCTGTTGTCCGACTCTTTGGCCTTCTGATTTGTTTGGTTTTGTTACTCATTTTCCCTAGCTATTGTTGGCAGGTGAAGATGGTTGGTTTATTGGCAGTAGTTTTTGGTGTATTTGCAGTCATTGTATTTGTTAGCGTGAGGGTAATGCATCCTTCTACGCGGCAAGTCTTTGTTGGGTCTTTGAGTGTTGCTTCTCTCATATCCATGTTTGCTTCCCCACTATTTGTCATAGTATGTTCATTGAAAACTGTTTCTTTTCCTGTTACATTGGTTGATCCACTGATCCCCAAATGTTAGAATGCTTACTCTTGTGCTTTGTTTATATGGATTTTCCAGAATATAGTGATTCGGACAAAGAGCGTTGAATTTATGCCATTTTATCTTTCACTTTCTACGTTCTTGATGAGCATCTCATTTTTTGCTTATGGAGTGCTCAAGCACGACCTTTTCATTTACGTAAGTGTATCACTCACATACCCAAATCTCAGTTTCTATCATTTGAAGCTTTAGTGAGTGTAATCTAATTCTCTCTTTTTTTCTCGTTGAATAGTGTAATATATTTACTTACACAATTTTTTTTCACTGGTTCTGTTTATCACTGATTTGGAATTATTTTACATAAATTTCAGGTCCCAAATGGGGTTGGAACTGTTTTGGGGATAGTACAAGTGGCATTATATGCCTATTACAGCAGAAGATCAAGAGAAGTCTCAAGAGAACCATTGATACCATCTTGCAGTAGATGAATCTTTCAACAACATGATAAAGGGTGCAGTTAAGTTATTTTGTATTAATTCTTTCATTGTTCAATAGTACTGAGATGCCATGTATTGTTGATGGAAAGATTCAAATGTCTTTCCTTGTGATGTGATTATCAGCTTTTGCTCCTCAGGTTGTCATTCAAAGAATGTATTCTGTCAAATACTGTAAATTCATTTTTTTTCTCTTTTCCCCGTTTAAAGAAATCTTTGAGTGACACACTGAGACATGCTTTCTTTCCTACCCAGGTGACTGGTTCTACACACAGCTTACATTTATTCTGTATTTCTTTCCTTTTTTTATTTTTTATTTATTTTTGGAGTTCATATATAAAAGAAACTAGGTTCTTCCGTGACAGCTGGAATCCTGTACATCTTATAGACAAGAAGCAAAGAGCTGCGATCCTTTTGTTGTAGAACTGCCCTAATTCGTCTGTTCTGTTTTGACAATCTCTTTGTTGCTGCAAATGTTCCGATCATCAGCAAATGACGTGCTTCTTAAGAGTTTTTTTTTTTTTTTAAAGATTCTCTGAAGATGATGGTGATGGTGATAACGATTCTCTGAAGAGGGGGCAAAAGTGGTCCATAATTTTATGTATATTGTTGAAATAATCCAAATCTCCAACAATGATCTGTAGCTGGCTTGGAATGCTTGACGCATTGGTATTACTTAGAAGGATTATTAAAGGTGCAACTGAAACGAGGAAAGTTGTCTACTTCCCTTGAGTAGCAGTAACACAAACTTGTGGTTGACTTTGTGTTGCTTCTATGCATGGCACCCTCCTAATTTCCGTGTGTTGCTTCAAACTCTACTAATCTAATAAAAGAATTCAGAGAGTTTCTAAAGGGCTCCATATTTTGAACTAGGATTTTGCTTTTTTTTCATTGCACCTACATGATAAAAAAACTCACATTTACGTGCGTTTGACTAAGTTCTATAGTTTCTTCTTGAACGTATCTGGGTGTCAAAGGTAAGTCTACTAGGTATCACCATAGGAGTTACTCTATATGTAAATTAGAGTATTGAGAACTCTATTAGGCAACAACTGGTGTTACGGAGTATTTTAATGAGCAGTGCAAGAATTTAATGCCATACAGCTTCTTTTGCCAGGATTCACTACATGTCAATATCTTGTCAACAGTATCACAGCTTGGGCTGGAACTTGAGTTAAATGTTTTTTAGGTGTTGTGGGTAATGAAAGTTTGCATAGTCAGGTATCTAGCTACAGAGAATTCATCATCCTTTGTGCTCACCGGATTGTCCCAAGTTGGGTGCTTGAGTATTTTTCAAGGATAAAACTATCTTGGGCTCAGAAATTCCCTGGACCAAGGTCACAGGTGATGTTAGGGTAAGCCAAATTCTGGTGTTCCTTCCTTTTCTCTTACTGGCATGTTACTGTTTTCAGCTGTTTCTTATCAAATGCATTCACATAACCCAATTCAAGAAAATTACAAGTGCATGGAAGGGGCTTCTCCAGAGACATAGATGTGCAGTATTACAATCTTACTATCTCATTTGAGTGCACTCAAGTGTCATATGGCATATTTAAACCATCTGTCGTCCTTTATGACCTTAAGATGAAAACAAGACTGTGATGCTTGAGGCATTAGAGTAGGCCCTTAACTGTGGCAGTCACAAAAACAAGACCATGAAAAGTGTGGTTTAATTATCTGCACATCATGGGATGTAGTCTTCAGAGAGAACTTTGCTAGAAACCATTTGTGCTGCAATAGATGGGTAAGCATCTTATATCTTATAAGAAGTATGCCCTTCATGCTTTTATAACCACTGACAACACTGTGTGCCCTCTTTGTCTTTTGGGTTTGATCTGCTATGTTGGAGAATGATCAGGTCAGTTATGAAACACCCTTGTGAAAGGATGAGGTTCAGGCATTGGCCTTGTTTTCTGTCTCTAATTGAATCAAAGCCCATTCATGGTTTCATGGACCGAAATTTTGGTCCTATTTGTAAATGAGGCCTCAGGTTTAGTTCCAATAAATACATGGGAAGTCCTGTGCTTTAATGTGCAAGAGACTGAAAGCCCAACAGTATTTGGACAGACCCTACCACTTATTTAGAGGTAAGTGGTAAAGATCAACTAGAGTCATTTTCACAATTTCAACCAAAACCTAAAGATCATCCTATTTGGTTAGGCCAATTGGGATTGGGCCTAGTTGATCCGGTCAGTTAAGGCTTCTGTAATGGGCCTACTAAGAAATTAGGCTTTCCCACCTCAAAGGGTCATCCTATCAAAGCTTTTAGATTATAGCTGTCAAAGAAATGGTGTTTTTTTTTTTTTTTTTTTGTGTTTTCTTGAAGGCTGCCAGTTGCTCATCCCCAGCCCGGTTTACGTTTGCTTTAGTTATAAGTATGTTTTAGGCCTTTAAGGTGAAGTGGGCCTTTATTATGTCCCAATGGCATGTAGTCTGCACCTGAGATGATATCTGTCTAAAGCCCTTATTTAGATGGACCAACCTAGCTCTACATATCTAACAGAAGTGCATCTTTAACTACAATTAAAGGACTGGGCCTGGCTTAATTTACTGTCAAACCAATGAGAGAATCTATCCAAAACTATTATGCTTAATATGTAAGAAGGCAAGTCTAAACCCAGCAAACTAAAAGACTTCTCTGCCTCTTGCTGCCCTACAAGTAGTGGCATATCGAAACCATTCACCCAGTGGACCCTCCTACCAATTGCCATATTCCACATGTACCATGATGTATTCTACTGGGGCCATTCTTGCTCCTCACACATGTAGGAAATATAAGTACTCTCGTTTGGTAATTTTACATGTAAAATAAAGTATAGTAAAGTATCAAATCAAGAAAGAATAAAATATAATGGGGTTATGATGGGCATTCTTGCTCCTCGCATAGGTAGGAAATATAAGTACTCCCGTTTGGTAATTTTACATGTAAAATAAAGTATAGTAAAGTATCAAATCAAGAGAGAATAAACTATAATGGGGTTATTGCACATGCAGGAAATATAAGTACTCCGGTTTGGTAATTTTACATGCAAAATAAAGTGTAGTAAATTATCAAATCAAGAGAAAATAAAATATAATGGGGTTATGATGGAATTTTATTTTTAGTTGTTTGGTATGGAATCATTCTGACTTTTTGTATAAAAAAGTTGAGCTTTTTTTGTCATTTAGTGAAGAAAGGATGTTGTTTTTTTACTTTTTAAAAAAAAAAAAGATAAAGGAAATTTTGAATTAAAATGCTATTGATATGATCCCTTGTCTGAAAAAATGAAAGCTTTACTTAGACTTTTACTAATCTAGTAAAGTGTCAAATTGGTCTGACTTTACTTGAATGTTCTGCCACGAGAAGATTGCATATAAGCAATATGTAGTCTAGCTCGTGGGACCTGCTTAAGATGACCTCTTATTAGTGGGGTAAGGTACATGGAAAGGTCTCCTTGCAAATAAGGGTTAACAAGGAAAACCAGCCTTGTAATATAATCTTAACCCTTGATTTGAAAATCATGAACTTTAATGGTCTTTTAACCATAAATTTCTTTGAGATTCAATCCAACAGTGGATAAAGGTTTGATGATAGTAACCCTTGGCCTGGTACTAAATCAGTAGGGTATGAGATTGTGAAAGGGCTTGCAATAATCCAAGGTGCGCCTCACAGAGCTGGAGTGTAATATGTATTAGCTCATAGGAGAACATTTCTCATTATTGTAGAATATTAGTTTCTTTTTTCTGTTTCCCACAAGGAAAATATGTGAAAAAATATGTTGCACTGGACAACATAACAAGTAACTTTTGCAAAAATCACAACAATTTTCCTCTCATAAAATTTTCACGATGTACATCAAGCCCACCCAAATGGGGGATTGCTTTTCCATCCCACCAGTCACACTGACATAGCAGGTAAACTTTAGCCCGATTTGGGTCCTTGGAACTCAGTTTGCCCTACACTCACTTTACTTGTCTTCTTCATCGCCCTCATCGCAATCATCATCATCAACTTAGCCTTATAAAATTAATCTGAGCCGGGTACACTCAATTTAACTTTAGATATTATAATTCCTCGGCTAACACACACTTTGAACTCTTTTCCTTGACTCAGATTAGGATAAAAAAGGAGCCCTTTGGTTTGCCCTTTTGTTGGTACCTGACCAAATGATTCCTTCTGATAACCAAGACTTTTCCACAATCAAACAAGGGTGTGATAGAGCTGTCAGATTTTTTTATTTGATCAATTGAAATTTCCTTATAAACCTATGCCTTCTTTAAAATATCATATATGTGCACTGCTTTTTCAAAACGTCTTCTATTTTAAATTTCTATCCATTCTGGATTGGTTGATATTCAAATAACAAAATCTCCAGGCAGGAATGCCCCAAGAGGAAATGCGTAAGATCTTCAACTTCCAAGGAAAAACTTGCACAAGATGAATAGCCCTCCAAATTTGAACTCAAGAGGAAAGGCCCAAAAGTCCTTTAATCAGACACATTCTGCATTGTATCTGGTGGACAGCAGTTAAAAACAATCTTATGTGGTAAATACATTAATAAGGGTAGAAGAAGCAGTAAGAAAGGCAGTAAAATCAGCAGATAAGCTAGAGTCATAAATAATGTAGGGGGTCTACAGTCCAAAGGTGTACAGTACCCTACTAATAATGATCAATCCACTGTGATAAGGACAGTTTGGTGTATCCATTGTCATTTGAATACAGAATGAATGATTGAGCAATGACAGACGTTTAGATGGGTCCCACTATGATCACTATTGATGGGTTCCATCTGAAATATCATCAGTAGATTGGTCCTGTTGTATTTTTTCATTAGATGACCCACATTTTTGTTACATGCCATTGGATAACTCCACTGTGATTGCTAATTAGTGGGTCCCACTGTGGGTTATTATTGTTTTAGGCATCTATCTATATTACTAAGGGAATGTAGTCTCCCTTATATGAAGACACCTCTCAAGGGAATGTATTCTCCCTTCATGAACACACCTGTCATGTTATGCTCTCTCTCCACTCTCCACCCTCCTCTAAACTAACTTTCGCATAACTTCCTAAAAAAAAAAAACGACGAGAATGATGAGATCAAATTTTATGAGCTAAAAGCATTCCAAGTACAGTTGCTATATAATTGTATTGTTTTAATTACGTGGAAATATAATTATTTTTCCTAACAGTTGCTAAATACATACTCTCCCTCTCTTTGATTAGACGCTGGATGGTGGACCAAACAGTGCCCACCTCGCACGGGCCCAGCACCTAATGGGTCGCCCGTGGGTCCTCCTTCAGATCCACGGATCAAATGGGTCATCGGGTGGCCCACCTGAGTCCCGGTATCAACGCAACAAAATCAAGCTTTTGGGACTTAAAAAAAAGGGAGGACTCTATGTCAGGGACGGTGTTTGCCCACCTTGAACGGGTCCATCACCTAATGGGTCACCTGTAGGTCCTCCTTCGGATCCATGGATCAAATAGGTTATCGGGTGGCCCACCTGGGTCCCAGTGTCAATGCAAAAAAATTAAGCTACTGAAACTTAAAAAAAAAAAAAAAGAAAGGAGAACTCTATGTCAGGGATGGTGTTTGCCCCTTACATGAAGACACCTGTCATTAAGGGAATGTATTCTCCTTTTATGAAGACAACTGTCATGTTACGCTCTTTCTCCACTCTCCACCCTCTTCTAAACTAACTTCCGCATAACTTCCTTAAAAAAAAAAAAAAAAAAAAAACAACAACAACAACAACAACAAAAATGATGAGATCAAATTTTCTGGGCTAAAAACATTCCAAGTGCAGTTGCCATATAATTGAGTTGTTTTAATTGCGTGGAAATATAATTATTTTTCCTAGCAGTTGCTATATACATACTCTCCCTCTCTTTGATTAGACGCTAGATGGTGGGCCAAACAAGGCCCACCTCGCACGGGTCCAGCACCTAATGGGTCGCCTGTGGGTCCTCCTTTAGATCCACGGATCAGATGGGTCATGATGTCAACGCAAGAAAATCAAGCTTTTGAGACTTAAAAAAAAAAAAGGGAGGACTCTATGTCAGGGACGGTGTTTGCCCACCTCGCACGAGTCCAGCACCTAATTGGTCACTAGTGGGTCCTCCTTCGGATCCACGGATCAGATGGGTTATCGGGTGGCCCACTTGGGTCCCGGTATCAACGCAAGAAAATCAAGCTTCTGAAACTTTAAAAAAAAGAAAAGAGGACTCTATGTCAAGGATGGTGTTTGCCCCTCCATCAAATTTCTCTGCACACAAGAAACAAAAAAAAATTAAAATGCCTAGGCCATCCAGCACCTTGATCATGGAGAGTTGTTTGGGTATCTTGGACTGTGGGACCAAATGGGCAATCTAATCAGGGGATTGTGTTTTTTTTTTTTTGTGTATAATGAAAAATAATTAATTCCCACTTTTTAACGCTTCTTCCTTCTCTCTGATCAGACGCTGGATGATGGGCCAAACAAGGCCCACCTCGCACAGGTCCACCACCTAACGGGTGGCCCGTGGGTCCTCCTTCGAATCCATGGATCAGATGGGTCATCGGGTGGCCCACCTGGGTTCCGGTATCAACACAAGAAATCAAGCTTCTTAAACTTAAAACAAAAGGGAGGACTATATATCTCGCATGGGTCCACCACCTAATAGGTCGCATGTAGGTCCTCCTTCGGATCCACGGATCAAATGGGTCATAGGGTGGCCCACCTGGGTCACAGTATCAACGCAAAAGAATCAAGCTTCTGAAACTTTAAAAGTAAAAGGGGAGGACTCTATGTCATGGTTGGTGTTTGCCCCTCCATCAAATTTCCCTGCGCATAGGCAACGAAAATTTTTTTTTAAATGCCTGGGCCATCGAGCACCTTGATCATGGAGAGTTGTTTGGGTGAAAAAATTAAAAAGCCTGGGCCATCGAGCACCTTGATCAAGGACAGTTTTTCGGTGTCTTGGACTGTGGGATCCAATGGGCGATCTGATCAGGGGATTGTGTTTTTTATTGTCTTTACTAAAAAAATAAATTTCCACTTCTCAATTGTTTCTTCCCTCTCTCTGATTCGACGCTGGATGGTGGGCCAAAAAAAGTCCCACCTCGCACGGGTTCACCACCTAATGGGTCGCCCGTGGGTTCTGATTCGGATCCACGGATCAGATGGGTCATCGGGTGACCCACTTAGATGCCGGTATCAAAGCAAGAAAATCAACTTTTGAAACTTAAAAAAAATAGAGGGAGGTCAGGGACGGTATTTTCTCCTCCATCAGATTTCTCTGCGCACAAACAACGAAAAAAAATTAAAAGGCTTGGGCCATCTAGCACATTGATCATGGAGAGTTGTTTGGGTGTCTTGGACTGTGGGACCCAATGGGCGATCTGATCAGGGGATTGTTTTTTTTATTGTCTTTAATAAAAAAAAAACAAATTTCCACTTCTTAACTGCTTCTTTCCTATCACTGATCAGACGCTGGATGGTTGGCTAAACAGGGCCCACCTCGCACGGGTCCATCACCTAATGGGTCGCCCGTGGGTCCTCCGTTGGATCCACGGATCAAATGGGTCATCAGGTGGCCCTCCTGGGTGCCGATATCAATGCAAGAAAATCAAGCTTCTGAAATTTAAAAAAAAAATAAAAGAGGTAGGGCTCTATGTCAGGGACGGTATTTGCTCCTCCATCAGATTTCTTTACGCACAGTCAACGGAAAAAAAAATTAAAAGGCCTGGGCCATCCAGCACCTTGATCATGGAGAGTTGTTTAAGTGTCTTGGACTAGGGGACCCAATGGGCGATCTGATCAGGGGATTGTGTTTTTTTATTGTCTTTAATAAATAAATAAATAAATTCCGACTTCTTAACTGCTTCTTCCCTATCTCTAATCAGATGCTGGATGATGGGCCAAACAGGGACCACCTCGCACATGTCCACCACCTAATGGGTCGTCCGTGAGTCCTCCTTCAGATCCACGGATCAGATGGGTCATTTGGTGGCCCACCTGGGTCCCGAGATCAATGCAAGAAAATCGAGCTTATGAAACTTAATAAAACAAAAAAGAAAATTCTCACTTCTTTACTGCTTCCTAAAAACGTCTTCTCCCTCTCTCTGTGATTAGATGCCGAATGGTGGGCCAAACAGGGCCCGCCTCGCACGGGTCCACCACCTACTAGGTGGCCCGTAGGTACTCCTTCTGATCCACGGATTAGATGGGTCATCGGGTGACCCACCTCGGTCTCGGTATCAACGTAAGAAAATCAAGTCCTCATCGAATCCTCCCAACCAACCACCTTGTAATAATCAGAACCAAATACCCAAATAAATTCAAAGCACTGTAAACGAGAATGTGAAATTAGTACTTCTCTGTTTACTAATTAAATTAGTTAATAAAAATAATAAGTATGAGTCTGTGTATTTAATAGTTCTGTAGTATGTGCATAGCACGGGGTGTTGCTAGTAATATCTAATGAAGATGATATGCATGTCCAAACACTTTAGATTAGTATATGATTGAATTTGCAAGAATTGCTTAACATCAAAGTTAGTACAATTTTACAATATAACTGTATTTTGTTTATGCCTGTTTCCAAACCTAGTGGTGGCAATTCCCAACAAGACCCACTGAACCAAACCAAGTCAAAACCAAGTGATCTTTTTTTAACTTCAAGTTTTGAGTCCGGTACATATTTCATATTTCGATCCGAGTATGGGCTTTTTATTCGAATCAAGATCACATCTAAGGCAACGGCGGACCTACGATTTTCATTTGGGTGGTCCAGACAATGGTCAAGTTAAAAAATTATATCATAAAATAAAATCTCTTAAGAAATTAGTTAAGAAATTTCTCAAATCTCGCAGGTACGGTAACACCCGCATCCTAACATGTAGCCTTTATTTTAAATTTGGGTTTGTGTTGGGGGTCCTGGTCTGGGTCTTCTACTTTAAAATCAACCATGTGTTTGGGACCTCATTCATCGGGGTCTTAAGGTCCAACCTAACCTTTTTCATCCCTAATTTAGGGGTAGGGTTTAGCCTTTTCCCCCTCGTAATCCACCCACTAACTAAATCCGGGGGCTCCCACAGAGGGACACCAGTAGACCCTTTAGAGCCATTGAACCTCCCCCACCCAGAAAAGAAACTCACTCTTGTGTATTACTAATCAGCTGTCATGAGTCAATACCTTTGCTTGCATTGTGCTTCAATTCAGTTTAAAGAAATTAAGAATAATAGAGTTGCAAAACCATCAATGCAGCTCCAGATAACTTCTCCCAAAAGCAAACAAGATCTTCGTTTGCTGATTTGGAGCACACTCTCTGTTTCCATCTCTCCCTCTCTCTCCTTTTGACTTTTGTCTAAAAGCAGATTCCTCATAAATGAATTTTAATGGTATGATTAGAATTTGGATAACAACAGGAAAGCTGGCCAAGCAGCCCTATGTATCTTAGGCGTCCCTTTCAGTCTCATAACCAACTCAGGAAACTTAAGCTCGGAGAAGATCACGGGCAGGCAAATTTCCAACACAGTCTGGCAACTGGGATTGTCGAATCCACCTTGACTTTTGCTCTATAACCTCTCCACTTGGACACCCACTACCAGTTCTAAGATTTTTTTTTATTTTTTATTTTTACTGCCTTTCCTCCTTTACTACTTGTTCCATCAAAAAACATTAGATGGTCATGTGGGTGGCCAATCTGATCAATGTTTGTTCAGACTTTAGATCCCCTAAATGCCTGGCACCACCATTTTCCTGTGTCCACCAATAAGAAGGCGACACGTGACGCGTAATGGTGAAATTTACACTTGATTGAGGAAAAATGTGATCTTTTTATTGTTGGGGATGGGATGGGATTTTGTGGTTGGTCAAGGGGGTTGGACTAGTGATAGACTCGACCATGGAAAAAGAAGCCTGCTCTACTATGAAGTGGAACCCAATAATGAGACATTGGGCAATTATGTGAGAAATGAGGTCCCTAACTAGGTGGGCAACCCTTGTTCTTGTTCGAAGTTTTCAAAAATTAGAAATCAAATGTTCGGATTAGGATTTTCTTGAAAAATATTTTTTTCATTGTCATGCATTCCATATGGAAAATCTCAAAGAAAACTACCCTTTTTTTAAAACCCTTTTTTTTTTCATTTAGCTATTATTTTGCAGTTTATTGGGCCTGACCCAGGTTGACCCAATCCCTATTTGGCTTGCTTGAGATTGCTTATGGTTGTTTTAACGCTCCTGGTTGATGACTGTAAACCCCGTGTAAAATTTTGCAATAATCCAAATATGAATTCTGAGATTATAATATTCCGAGATCAAGATAGATTAGCATGGAGAAATAAGATTTGTATAGCCGACCCCAACATAGTTGAGACAAGACTTTGATGATGATGATTAACAACTAGGCTTCATTGAATCTTAGAGATGACCCACTTGATAACCCATTGCCGACTTGGTCTTACCAAGTGGGTAGTGGAAAATGATGTCTTAAAGAAAGAAATCACTCTCCTTGAACTGTCTATTTCTTCTCTTTTACGTAGATCCAAAATTCTATAAACAACAAAGCAGTTCTCTCTGACTGTTCAAGTTAAACAGCCTTAAATTAAGGATATAATCAAGAAGCTAGATTAGCTTGGTGTCAACTGTCAAAACATATTAGCTAGCTCTTGGGTGCATGCATGGATGTTCATGGCGCAGAATCAGTCTTTGTTCGTTGGATGGATGCTTTATCTGCTATTAATTTACTAACCTAGCTAATGATTTTTCGTTGATGACATTATCTTCACATGCAATAATGTCTTCGAAATGGATACATTTCACCAACTAGGCTATGGATTTTCCATCAAATATTTGGGCCAACTACATTTGTGGTAGGTGAGAGTTTTTCTACTAGTGATGGTCCACTTCTCACTCAACTCAATTTGCTCAACATAGTTGTTGCAATAGCCATTGAGATACAGTGGCCTCCACATCCAAACAATAAAAAAATTAGGGCCCTTCTATCATCTTTGACATTGTGGTCAAACTTCTATTTTGTTTATCTCAAGTTTTTTTTTTTTTTTCAAGTTGGCATTCCATGTTTTATTTTTCCACACAACTCTATGTCTTATTCTTTGTCACTCCACTTCTCCATATGATCCAACATGCCTACTTTGATTATTTCATTATACTTATGTGTTGGTCTCCTTTTTTGGTTTATTGAACTCATAATTATTTGGAATTGAGCTATTCATGTTTTTTAAACATGTCCAAACAAACTCAAGCTTATTTCTTTATAATCTTTTTTGTACACACATTCGTGACTTTTTCTAACATATTGCTAATTTTATCCACCCTCATCATTCCACACATTGGTACTGTTAACATATTTGAGCCTAATTCACCAAGTGTATATTTAATAATTTTTAATTTCTCTCTTGTATTACATATATAAATATATGTTTGTAGCTTTTAGTTTAGATGAAAACTATTCCAATCCACTGATACTCTAGTGGTGAGGCATCTCTCTATCCAGGTATTCACACACACACAAATATATATATTAATATATATATATATATATATATATAAAACTAGGAATCACTCCTTATGTCCATTTAGGGATGCAAAAGGATAACCAGTTATTCAATTATATGAAGATTACATTCCATTACAAATAAGGTTTGGTACCTTTTTTATTTTTTTTTTCGATTGATAAAAGGGTTAAGAACATAAATTCAGACTTGAAAGGTAAACAAGTTTGATTTGGAAATCACAATGGTTCCGACCATATATATATATATATATATTATATTTAAGACCCAACATCTCTGGAAAAAAAACATGTAAAAATCACTTGTTTTAAAGCAAATGTCAAATATAAAAAAAAAAAGGTTGGAACCGGTTCCCTAACTATGATCCTCTAACCAAGATTAGTTCTAGTTTTGATTATAGTATAATTTTTTTTATCGGTAACAATAATTTTTATTGAACAAGAAGAGATTACAAAGAGAAATAAAAGAAGAAAAGGTGAAGAAACACAAAGGTACAAAAGTATTGTACCCCCCCCCCCCCCCACCATAATTGCAAGATAAAATCATCTCAAAGAAAAACTCTCTCAATATCCTGCTGGGCTAAAGCAGCTGCCATCATGTTTGGCCTGACGTGACTCGTTTGCATCTCGAGACCCATTATATAAGAACTTTGGTTGTGTAAGTGTGCAAGGTAGGTGACCATGTATCAAAGGGAATAAAAAAGATCAAATATAGGTTTGAATCTGATCAGTTAATATAGATAAAACTCTTGAGTCAGAGAAAACTAGGGATGTCAATGGACCGGGGCGGGGGCGGGGGGCATGGTCTCCATCCCCGTACCCGCTTAAAAAATCTTCGTCCATCCCCGGTCCACCCCCGCTAACGGGTATAATTTTCATCCCCATCCCCGTTCGCGGGTAAATTTATAATCCCCGTCCCCGTCCCCGCTTCCCCCGTACCCGCCTAAGCCTAAGCCTTTTTTTTTTCTAGCCTTCCTCCAGCTTCCTTGCAACAAGAGATCACACCTGAATCAAGAGTATGAGAAATATTATGACACTTTCAGTACACGAACATCAATAGAGAACTACTCCTATAAAATCATATACATAACAGCGAAATCAAACCAATCATTGCTGCCACGAACACCTGATACATACATTCCTATGAAAAACAACAGCACCTAAATCACTAAATGTCATAACACCATAGGTACACTACATATATATTTATTTATTTATTTAGCGGGTAACGGGAACGGGGACGGGGACGGGGCGGGGCGGGGCGGGGGTAAGGGTAAGTCCATCCCCACCTCCATCCCAGCACGGGTTTATACGGGTATCCCCGTATACGTCCACCGTCCAATACGTATAGTCCATCCCCGGTCCAAACGGGGCGGGTTTGGACGAATACCCGTTTTTCCCCAGTCCACTGCCATCCCTAGAGAAAACCCTCTCGTCTCATTTTTGGGTTAGCATTTCATAGATGTTGGGTTCACATTTCATCTATCAAGGTCTTCTGTCTAGTTGATTTCATAGTAGATGATCAATATGTCAAAACAAAGAAACAAACATGCCTCTAAAAAAACAGTGTCTTTTACCCCTCATCATCACCATCAAAAAAGTAGATTGTTCATTGGCAATCTTGATAGTTGGCCCACCATGAGAATAACTAACAGCTGGGACCTTGGTTATTGTTCATGTTCCTCAAAAGCTCCAAAGGTGGTGTGGGGGCATGGCTGCAGGAGACAGCAGTGTGGAAGAGGAACCAGCACCTGTCTCACTTTCTCTCTCTCCCTCCCCATTTCAAGTGAAAGCTGCCGTTGCAAAGACAGGCCTCAGAGAGAGAGAGAGATGGGTCCCACCCATTTTCAATTCAGCTTCCTCGGATGCTAGAGGATACACTTTTCCTCAATTCCTGTGGATTCGTGCCCTCTTTTTCCAATGAAAGGAAACACCCCACAAGGCCACAACACAACAATTTCTTCATCTCTGCCTCAAATACACAGCAGAAGAAGAGAGAGAGAGAAAAAGCAGACCAAAGGAGAAAAATAAATAAAGAAACCAGCGCTCAAAACAGAACAAACACGACTTCTTTCGAAAACAAACCTCCCTCTCTCTCTCTCTTGCTGTCTTTTTCTCTTCTCAACAACAGCAGCAATAAGAGTAGGAAAGAGAAAAGAGAAAGACAACCCAAATAGATATTAAAGGTTGGGACTTGGGAGGAGGCATTTCCCTTCCTGTTCTATGTTCCCTGCAGCTCATACCCAAGTATAAGCTAAGCTGCTGCTGCTGCTTCTTCTGTTGCTGTTGCAAATGGCGTTCCCTTCTCTGTCTCTGCTGCTTTTCTCTCCCAAGGACAGCTCAGTTGGGGTGTGCAGAAAAGGTCAGATACAAGGCCCTTTTGGTGTTTTTTTAATGGCTTCTTCTTGCTAGGGCTTTGTTTCTTTCCTGCTTGCTTATCCTATTGTTTAAGACAAAAGAAAGGAAACCCCTTTTTCACATTTAGATAGATATATACCAAAATGGCGAAATGGGTCTGTCTTATTTTACTATTTGTTAGCGTGAATACAATGAACCATGATACCCGGAAAGGGTATTGTTTGGTTTCTGGTGTGGATGTTAGATTTTCGCGTTTAGTTTTATCTTTTTGTCCATCCTAATGTTAGAGGCCATGTCTATCTTCTTCTTGCTAGGCATTGCTCTAAGAAAGCCAGAAGTCTCATCTTTCAGTGGATTACTTTTTATGTTCTTAACTGATAAGGTAGGAATCTGATAATGTTGGTCGAATGGTTACTATTTTAGATTTTTGGAGGCCTTTAGCAGTATTTGGGAGTGCCCCAGATTAGGAATCGTATTTTTGTTATTTTTTTTCTTTGGTGTGGAATGGGTTGATCATCTCTTCTGCTAGAAATTGAAGTATGTTTGGGAAATGGGAATGGCATTGTTGGATCTCCGACTTGAAACATTCATCATCTTCATCATCTTAGTCTTGTCCCATTATTGTGGGATTGGGTTGAATGGTTCTACCAATTGAAGAGTAATACTCCTGATGAAGTGTGGCAAGTACTTTAGTGGACTACCAGTTTGACACAACTCTCCTTCATCCAAGCTTGAGTCTGTCACATGGCAGAGGAAAAAAACCAACTTGAAAAAGTGAAAAGAGTTACAATTTTGAATGGGAATGTATTTGGTTGATATGAACATCCAAAAACACCCAGTTACAATTTTTTTTTTCTCCATTTCCGGTTTATCCCATTTGCCCCTTTTCCCATAGATCTGGTTTCGTCTCACCTGGTGAGTGGATATACCTTTGGACTTTGATCCAGTAATGACAGGAGTATCAGATGTCTCAATTAGTGGATAGCTGCAATGATAGTCTCTTCCTCTGTTCTCCCTTAAAATAATCCGTTGTAAGACATTACCATGTCTAAGATTTAGTTGCAGGAACCTTCTAACCAATATGCTCATCCTGCATTTGAACCTACTAGTGTTCCTCTAAGACCATCCATAGCAATTTTTTACGACTCATAGGTTTGGTAGCTTCATGAAATTGATGGTTTAATATTGAAAAAAGAAAGGTTTTTATATTCTGTTAAATTTGAAACATTTAGATGCAAATATTAAATTTGTTAATTTTCTTCAATGTAGACCCTTGTTAGACCCTCCTGCTCCCTGTCCTTTTGAGAACCATCGTTCTACTGCTATTGTTTTGTGCAAGTGAGATCTGCTTTGTCTTTCCTTTGGTTGTTTAGATGCTTATTATTTTTGTAAACCACTATAAAACTGATAATTACCCTGGGGCCTGGTCTCCATCCTGGAAGCTAGTGGTTGGTTGGCTGTTGTGTATACACGGGCTGTGAATTCTTTGTTCGCATGATTTGGCAACCATCATAGATCAGCCAAGTTCAGCCTGTCTTTTGTTGCCTGCAGAGGGCCACTCATCAAAGGTTTTCTGCAGAACAGGATATGGGCTGGTTGACCAGCCAAGCTTGGTGATGAAAACTTTTATCACATGGCTTATCGGTGGCATCATATTTGAATTTGAGCACTACAGTTGCTTAATTGGTATAGTGTCGAGAAATGCATTGTTTATCCTTTACCCAATGTCAGTAATGCATCTTGAGCATGGAAAAAACGAGGGACATATATTTTGGAAAGTGGAGGGGCTAGACCGGAGTGAAATATAGACGACTAAGCAAAGGAATATGCCAACAGCAGAATTTATCAAATTTTCCCACTTTTCATAGGAGAGAGGTTGAGGTATCATCAACCGTTGTATGTGTAAAATGATGGTCACTCCATATATTTTTCACTACCCCGTCATTTAAATCAGTGCCATTTCCTATGTAAGCCATAGTAAAATGATAAACATCCTTGTAGTTATTTGGATGAAGTGAAACTCACCTTAAGATCATTTGTAAAGTAGAATGTTGAGATCTATATTAACCCACAATTATGTTGAAGCACCTCTTGTTTTTCAAAATGCTGATCCATAGTTTTCCTTTATTTTCTTGACATTGCTAGGTCTAGAGATGACACTGGTGCATCCTACTGGTTTGTGCATTCCTTCTGCGCTAGACATGAAAGGATTTTCAAGTCACTCTAGTAATATTGGAAAGACTTGAGATGAGAAAGGCATCCTTTTTGGAGTAGGGAATGAAGCCATTGGTCCGCGTAGCAGTTACATATAAAATATTTGTATCATATTTGACTATTCCAATCTTGGGTTCACCTATTTTGAAGTTCTTTCAGTTTATCTAGAGCTTTGGTACTTCTATCATGTTCTAGTGCCTGATTCTTTTGTATCTGTATCTCTTTTTACACTTGGAATTACCTAGAACTAACGCCTCTTGCAATTTATTTGTTTTTTCATCATATTATAATGTGATGTGTCATATCACGTATGCATAGAATATTAGGGACTTTGTGATGCCAAAGCAAGTGATGAGTGCAAAAAAAAAAAAAAAAATCAATACAAACTGAAGAGTTGTGGATTTGCATTTATAGACATACACAGTATCGAAGGATGAATGGATTTGAGTTCTTTGCCTTCTTTATCTGTGTGTATGAAGGTTCTCGTGATCACTAATCAGAGAAACAAAATTGTTTCCGTGGTCCTCACCACTTTATTGAAAATGTTTTAACTAAATTACCTTACATTTGCAAGACCATGAAACAGAATCTCCAAAAATCAGAGTTAAGAGCACCTACCTACAGGGCTGTGCAGCACATGGTTTATTCTTCTCCTTTCCTTCAGTTTGGAGCTGGCTCCTTCAGCTAAGAACCAAACATATCGTTCTGTTCCCTTGAGAAATTCAATGCTTTCCATTTTAAGAATTGAGAAGGAAACTTAAATCTTTATAATGCACTTTCTCAGACTCATCCCACTTTGGCTTCATCATCTTGTAAGTCTTAACTTTGTTGCTGATATTATTCTTTTTTTTTTTTTTTTTTTTAATTCTTTCATTTTGGGTGGAAATAACCTTGTTACTAGTCGATAATCTCCTTAATCTCAATCATCACAGTTCAAAGAAATTGCCAATTTCATGCCTAAAATGATGCTTTTGATCCCTAGATTACACTTAAGTCTTCATTGTTTCTAGAAGGCTGCCTATGCTTCTTCCATTGTAACTTAAAATCAACCTCTTGATCTTCCCAGATTATCTGTTTCTGCTCCCGACCTGAAACAATTATTATACTACTACTAGTTTTCCACAGCTCATATGGATCCCTGTAATGTAGTTTCTTGCAAACTCTGAACACCTGAACTCTAGGTGATTGTAACTTGAGTCATACCCGTTTGAATCTGTGTAATCTGATTGATTCTAGTAAATTGACCTTTGGGGGAATGGGGGCAATGACACGGAAGGGAGGAAACAACTTACTAGATTTTGTGGGAATGGGAGTAATGATAGACACAAAATAGAAGGGATAACTTGGTTTTGAGGGTGGGAAAATTTCATGTAACTTGACCATCAAAGGAATGGGGCTAATGACCAACAAGATAAGGAAGAAACGACTTACTAGTTTTTAGGGGAAAGAAAATATTTTTTTTCATCCAAATGCGTAGGGAAATTACACCCACTCAGTTTACAAGGAAGCAAATGGGCCCCAAATGTCGACAAATTAGTGATTCCTTCCACATCAGTGTTCCTTTGAAATTCCACAACTTTCTTTGGCATCATATCTGTGTCAATGGCTTTGGCACCGAAACTGTTTCATTCCCCACACCTTTCTTTCACGCTTTGACATTACAAGGATGAATCATCTTCAAAAGCTCCCCAATGATCCCTGGTTTATTGAACTGTTTTATAGCTGCCAAACCCAAAATCTTCTTTCCCTAGAAATTGGCTCTAAATTTTTCAGATACTGCGCATTGTATATTTTCCAAATTGTTATGGTCAATGTCTACTCATTCCATTACACCCACTCAGTTTACAAGGAAGCAAGGGCCATAAATGTTGACAAATTAGTGATCCCTTCCACATCAGTGTTCCCTTGAAATTCCACAGCTTTCTTTGGCATCATATCTGTGTGGATGGCTTTGGTACCGAAAATGTTAGATTCCCCGCACCTTTCTTTCACAACTTCATTGATATTACAAGGATGAATCAGCCTCAAAATCTTCCCAATGCTCCCTGGTTTACTGAACTGTTTTATAGCCACTGACCCAAAATTCTTTTTCCAAGAAATTGGCTCTAAATTTATCAGATACTGTGCATTGTAGAATTTTCAGGTTGATGTGTTCAATGCTATTCCTTCCATTGCTACAAATGTTATATTAATGTTGAAGCAGCCTTGCCATGAAAATTTGCCAAAGAAAAGGAAACCATCGATGAAATGTGTATCTTTGGCCAATCAACTTGTTAATGCAAAAGTCAGCTGCTGCCGTCTTTTTTAATCTGCTGGGTTGGATATTTGGTTTGGATGAATGATAATCTTTTTGTCCGTCTTTGATTTTTCCCATCAACTGATAACATATTGAAACATGCTTGATATAGAACTGAAGCTGATGGGGTTTCATTTAGTAATTTATGTTCCTTTGTGCACCTATTTTTTGAGTGAGGCATGATACATTCTGCATCAGTGGCTCTTTGTCAAAATGCAATACAGCAGACCCATTCACAATCAACCCTTAATCTATCCTCCACACAATCTAATTTAAGTATTTTTCACCTTATAATAGTCTTCTGCTTGAAGTCCTTGAATTTTGAGAAATCCCTTCCACCATGATTTCTTGTGGAAGTTTATTTCGTTCCCTCAAACTGTTGCCTTTGGATCCCATGTTTCAAGACAAACAAGAAAATTTCCATGTCAGCCTTGGTGCAGGAAGGTGGTGCTATTTCCTGTCAGGGCCAAGAATGAACGTTGAAAGTAAAATCACAGGCAACTATTTTAGCAGCAAAAATTTGAACTGAACCCATCAAATTCCCTTGGTCTTTTGTTCAATGAAGGACATGAGATGAATGATGTGGATGGCTGAATGACTGGGCCTGCTTGGACCAAACAAAACTGCAGAATATTTTGGGACGTGCATGGTAGTAAAACAACAGGTCGGCCTTTGTGGAATGTGGGGGTGTAATGTTGATGGACAGTACCAGCAAACTACTAGTGCGGTACAGGTATTGCCGCCTGCTTTATGTTTATTGAGTCTCGAGGTGTGACTTTGCCTTGGAGTTCCCCAACATGGAGATCTTTCTTGTACTTTTCCACCTCCTTTCCCCTCCTGTTATGAGCACCAGCAACTTCTGCTGTTTAGCTGGGTCTGAGAAATAAAGAGCTGTCTAGCTCGAGAGTTTTAATGACAGATCAGAAGGCCCTGCAGTGTGGCCCACCTGGATGCAATATGATCACCAGGGTTGGAACAGGTGGGAGGGAAGTGACGTTGATTTAAGGATGAGTTGAATATTGCTCCAATCAGATTATTGTTTTAGTCCATCACTTTTGGGTCTCAGTTTAATGGCCCTATGTGAGTGGAATGCTTTGTGATTCAAGTCAGTTTAGATGATGGTCAGATAAATATTAAATTAGATTGAGTTCCAATTAATTGGGAGTAGGTGTGTGAGGGTGTGGATTAATCATAGGGGGTCTCCACTGTTTGATAATAGGAAATGCTGTGCAAATTGGGTTGATGCATCAAACCCAACTTTGATAGTGACCAAGAAGAGCTTTGATTAATTCATCCCGACAAATATACAGTCTTCATGATAATTTTGATTAAGAGATTTTAAATAAGGAAGCAAATTTCGATCGAGGAACACCCTTAATCAGTGCTTAATCAGGTGGTCCAAATGCATGTGTCAAATTATAATATATGCTTTCACAACATTTGTGACTTTAGCTTTGGCTTCACAGTATCATCAATCAACTAATATGAGTTGCTTATCGTTTCTTCCTTTGCTACCATCATTACCCCTTTGACAGCCACAGTTATTGTTGCCATCCAAAGCTTCTCAGCTAGATAGATTCTAAAATCCCTTCATACCTTCTTCCTAGTTCTCATTCCCAAAGATAGTCCTTCATGACTGTGGGCCCCTAAGTTTATGAAACTTCTTTGTCAAACTTATAACCAAGATCATGGCTTCCTGCCTAGCCCCTTTGCTTCCCGTTTTGGTATCTCCAAATCAAGCTTCATTGATCCAACAAAGATCCATTCATCATCATATTGCTTTAAATCTGAGCTTGTTTCTTATAATCTGGTAAAATCAACACTGATCTTGCACAAAAACACCTCAACTTCTGCTATCATACTTTCTACCAAAAAAAAAAAAAAAACTGCTATCACGACTTGTGAAAATAACCACGCACATAATTAGTGTATCCAAGGAAAATTCACAAAATAACAGACAAACTAAACCACAAGAACAAGAGGAGACGAAATATTTACATGTGCCAACGAAATTCTGTGTCCACAGAACTGCCAAGGAGCTTCTTCCTTCAACTATAAAATTAGTATATTATAATAGCTGAGGCCTTAATCTTCATATTCATCATGTCCTGTCTTCAACGCACTATCTTTGCTTGTGAGAGCATTAGATTCAAATTCAATCCAAAAAACATCATCATTTGTGCTTCATCTTGCCTTTGTTTGGATTCAGGGTTGGCCAATCAGATTTAGATTCAAGCAGACATGGGGAAACCAAGATCTGTTGATAGTCCTAAGGGCCCACCACTTGGGTTTTTGTAAATCAGAGCAGGTAAATCTGTTAATATCAGAAATGATGATTACTGTGTTTGGATAACCACAGTGACACAGTTGTCTTGTTCTTTGCCATGACCAATTAGGTAGCTACAGGATACTAGAGTTGCAGATAATTTGAACACAGGGCAATAGAAAAGATTCAAACAGGGCCTTACCAATAATAAAAAAAGAAAATCAAATGTGGGCATAATGTATGTATTCCTTATGACAACTCTGGAAAACCATTTTGGTAAAAGGCCTTTTTATACAAGGCTTATTGCAAATTATCACCTTAAGGAGGTCTTTGATCTCTTCTATAAAATTATTATTGATGTTTCACTGATTACTTAATCTGTCAAATAGCGATACAAACACGAAGTGGTCTATTGGTTCCAAACCAAATTGAACAGACTCTGGTAAATAAGTACGTGTAGAAGCTCATGAATGTAGCAGCTACACCCTTCAACTAGCAGTATTATTAAATTCCTCATAGTTTATCCTCATGGAGTCAAGGTACGCCTTGCCTTGCAGTTTCCGTGCAAATAGATCACTGAAGTACTTATCCACCCCTACTCTCCTGAACAGTGCTGGGTTTTCCGCATTGATCAAACTGCGTGCTGGCCCCATCTCTGCTGTATATTTTGGACTGTGGAATGCAGCAATCGACAGCCTCTCTTGCATAGAATTCACCATCGCCCTGTGCTCGATGCTATGGTAGATGCCGTTGGTTACAATCTGTCAAAGCAAGCAAACTTTAGAATACTAGATGGCAAAAAGGTAAGAATGATCATTCATGATGTTCGTAACAACTTGTTATATGTAAATTCTGCCTGAGTCACTAATAGTATGCTATTGGTATTTGGATTAGGTAGATCATTTGCTCTCATGATACCTGAATATTGTTTGTATCATATTGCATATGATGCTTCGATTTTATGTGCAAAATCCATGTCCCTACGTATCCCTACCATGTCCCTGCTCTACTCATGTTGAATGTGGCTTATTTTAGATTTGATCAGTGCCATAAATATAAAAGAGAAAACATGTGCCGCAAAGTTACCTCCATGATGTCTCCTATGTTGATTACAAAAGCATTTGGGAGAGGCTTAACAGGAATCCACAAGCCTTCCTTCCTTATCTGAAGGCCTTCCATTTCACTAACTTGGAGGAGGACAGTGAGCCCCACCGCATCCGAGTGAGGTGAAAGACCGATTACCGACTTGGGTTGAGGACAGGGAGGATAGTAATTCATCCTGACTGACTGAAAACCTTCATCAAACAGCTCTCTAATCTCCTCAGCTTTCATGCCTAAAGCTCTAGCCATCAACCCCAATATGCTCATGGCCAGCTTTTCCACCTCCAACGAGTAAGCCTCCATCGTCTCTCTGAAATGCAAACCCCTCGTATAATTAACCAAAACATGTGTTCATGCCTGTTGATTAGGCCTTTCAATTGATGGGCCATGTCTCCAACATGTCGTGACCAAAATCTAGTAGTGCTCGAATTTGGGATGGCAAGTTTTTATATATATATATATATATATATATATATGTATATTTCATAACTTCCAGCACACACAACTCTTCCATGTCATGATTTGTGACTAGTGCATGCAGAGACATGATATGTGGTGCAGGAAATACAACAATGCATCTAGGGCCCCTTTGCGAGCTACGTATTGGACTCCTCAGAGAATATTAAAGAGGAGAGGACCCTCTCCTTAGGACTTGATTTAATAGGATGATAATATTCATTTATTACCAGTGGCGAGACCATTTGATGATGGCCATTTGTTGATCTTCGTCTATGTACCATCAATTTTTGCTCCTTTAAGAGTTCACTACTAAGAAAACAAAGGGACCATGAATATTGTTGTGTGACCATTAACCATGACCTTAATTGAAACTCTCCATTGATGAGATTCTTAAAAAGGGAATGCTGATGAGAAATTTTGGTTGTGGCCCATCAATTTGATTCTGGAAGTAGATGGAATGATCTCTAATTGGAAGGTGAAGGTGGTTGGAAGTTGCTGACCTGAAGGATAGAGGGAGGTGATCAAATAGACGTGGTTTCCTCATATGATGTGGGAGGGTGGTCAAGAAGAACATGTCACCCCAATCGAGTTTCTGCTCTTCTGATATGACAAAGGCTTGCCCAAATCCCTCCACATCCCCTGGCTCCTGCCAAAATCTCTTCTTCTCTTCCAATGGAAGCTTGAAGAAATCTTTGATCTCAGACTTCATTTTCTCTACCAATGAGGAGCTGACTCCATGATTTACTAACTGCAAAACAGCAACAACATATGATAGAAAAGTCCCATCAGTTATCTCAATTGATGAACCAACCATGCAGTTTCATTAATCTCTTGTGCGATTACGCAGACAAAACGTGTGAAAAACCTCGACAGTCGCAGGTGAAATGTCAACGTTTACTTCCTGTTTGTATCATGGGACAATTGGGCCCCTGGTCCAGCCATTCACTGAGTGATGAGGCCCATTAGTGTTCAATTTCAATTGACAAGCTGGGTCATCTAATCAGGCTTTCAGGTAGACATAGGCCTAAACTAATTATACATAAAGCCTACAGCAGGTTGGTTCCGGCTAAGCGGCCCAGTCCATTTGCAAGAATTATTGTATGTAACCATATTTGCTCATAAGGGGTGTTCATGGGCTCAGTTGGGACAGGCTGAGGAATGGCACAACTTCTAAACTATAGGCCCAAGCCCTAGTTGGGCCATACGTAGCTGGCACGAGCCCATCCCGTTTGAACAAGAGTAAGCCCAAGCCATGCCTCAGTTGGCTTTATAAAAATAGGGTTTGCTAATATATCCCAAGCTATAGCTCAACTGGTTTAGTCACTTGTATGTGTGTGATGTTGCTTGTCTATGAGTTCCCTCTCCATCTATCCCTACCACTGTTTTTACATTCAGGCCAAACCACGCTTGGGCACTCTACCACTTAATCCTAGGCCAGCCTGAGTACTAAAACCTAAGTCCCAAACTTGGGTTAAAGCGGGTTACGCCCAATTCAGGCTTAAGTCAGCCCGGTTCAGGAGCACCCATATAGGTCATAGTATTAAAGTGGATAGGAAACCTCTTAGAGAAGCGTTTGTTTCAGCTACAGGAGTCCCACGTGAATGGTATGGTATCCACTCCGTCCACGAACTGCTATCAATTAAAGGTATGGACTGAAATTCCCACACAACAGCCATACAATTATGTCAATGAAAGTTGCCCTCTTTCTCTACCCTTCGCCTACTGAAATGTGTGTAGGCTGAATGGTCAAGTGAGAGAATTTCAAACAGTTACTAGTAAATCTTAACTCGGATCAATTTTTGGAAATCATTTTCTTTTAATAGTAAAATGCCCAGCATGAACTTCTAGATTGAATTTGTCTATGATCACCATCATTATCATCAACATATCCTCATCTCTTTCACAAAAAATAATAATGTCAATATGGCCCTATACCCTATATAAACTTCTTTTTGAAATGACTATTGCAAAAGGTTCTAATTAAAAGTCCTTAATCACTCTACATCTCTGGTGATTTTGGTGTTTCATGGGGGATACAGACTTTCTACAGCTTTTGCCACAAGCTCTCAGCTGATCTGTGGAATCCATTTGCTGTATTTTTTTAGGTCACTTCTAACAATAAATCATTCTAGCTTAAGAGCTCACTTCTTTGCTCATACTAAATTCTTAAAAATTTTAAGCAATGCCTTTCTATCAATGTAGTTAAAATTAAAAGACAAGAAAGATGATCAATTAATCTTCTCATTTGTAAGAGATAATTACCCACCTAATATATCATTTTCTAGGAAAGTCAAGTCTCATCCACATCTCTATTGTATATCCTTCAATCTTTGCTCATACTAAATTCTTAAATATTTTAAGCAATGTCTTTCTATCAATGTAGTTAAAATTAAAAGACAAGAAAGATGATCAATTAATCTTCTCATTTGTAAGAGATAATTACCCACCTAATATATCATTTTCTAGGAAAGTCAAGTCTCATCCACATCTCTATTGTATATCCTTCACTCTTTGAAAGTTCAAGCTAGATCAATATATGTCCGACTGAGGGGGAGGGGGGTGAATAGTACTAATTAGGAAATCTTACTAAATTAAACTGATTAATCCAATACAAACAAACCCACAAACTCTCTTGAGTTGAACAACGAAATATGTGTAACTATGTGATGTCAATATTCAAGAGAATTGATGCAAGTGTGTGCGCCACACTCTTTATGATATAACAATCAAATCAATTTGAATTCGATGACACAAGTGATTTATAGTGGTTCGGTCCCAAACCTACGTCCACTTCTCAAGAGTTTCCAGTACTCTTGGTTCCACTATATTGAGGCAAACCACATAGGTAAACCTTCAATCACATACACACCTATTTTTTGATACGGTGGTTTGATCACACAGATCTAATCTACCAATCCTATTTTTTTTATAGTGGTTCGATCACAAAAGTCTAATCCACTTTATAACACAATTTACAAATTGAACCAAAGAACACTTGCCTCTTGAACCATGTCTTGAGGATGCTCTTTGGTGCTTGAATCCGAAGCTCCAAGCTCTTGACCCCTTGCTTTACTCCTTGGTGATGATGATGCTCCAAGATGTGCACAACTAAGAGAGTAGGGAGTCTAAGCCTAAGGGAGAATTGATTTAACTTGAAAGCTTGAAGTTTCCATAGGAGGTTATTTTCACTAAAGACACTTAATTAGAGCTTTCAATGCTCTTAAATATGACTATTAGGAGCCTAACTGTGTGTGGAAATGGATTTTGGGAGCTCTAACATGGTTTAACTATGAGAGCACAATAAACATCAACCAGATGTTTTTAAAAAAATAATAATAAAATAAAATAAAAACTATGAGGGCACTATGTGTGGGAAAGAGGTCTTAAAAATCCAAAAGTTTTGACAATTGGGATGAGCTCAAGTATATCTAGAAAACTCTCCTACGGCTACTTGCCGTTTAGCCTCCACCTTTTCTGTGGTTAACTGCCATGTCCCAATGGCTAGTTTGGCCTCAGTCAAAAAGGGCATTTTTGCTTTACAGTGAGTTCACGGCTAGCCATAAGGTACTTACGGCTATGGCTAGCCATGAGCTAACTGTAAAACAAGGAAATTTTCAATTTCAGCTTCTGGAAAAGTGACCGCAACCTGACCGAAAGACCTGAAGTTAGCCGACCCCTTGCGCTAAATTAAGCCATATACAATGCTCAAAACTGGAAGTTAAACCATGTTGAATTTACTATTTTGTCTCAAGATCCCAAGGGTCATTTCTTGGTTGGTTTGAGGTCCCATTTACCTGAATAGGTTGGCATTCTTCATTAATGAATCCATACCTTTCAAGACTAGAAACTTTGCCTTCAAACTTGATCTTCCTTGAGAGACACTAAAAGGCAAGGTCTTAGACTACTTGACACGGAATTGACAATCAAAGGGTATGCATATATGACTACGGCCGTAACACTCTTCACCTTTCTGATTTTTCTTCCTGAAAGCTCACTCTGACTTTTTTAAAATTCAATACAAATTAGACAATGGACCCTAACGGCCCATTTGTTTACATGAATCTGAATTCTTAAAATTGGAGAAACAAAAGTGAAGATATCCAGCCATCATCCTACTGTGCGTCCCACTCGAGTCAACTACTGTCCCACCAAGATTACTAGAAATAGTCAGACATATGAACAGCACTGTAGGTCCCACTTGGCTCAACTACTATCTAGAGGTTTCCTTGGGAGGGTATCATTTTCTAAGTGAGGTTAGGGTAGGGTACAATGCTCTTTCTGTAGCTCCACTTTCGTAATCTCCTTTTCTTTAAATGAATGTTTTTAGAGGATTTTACCGAAAAAATTCCCTTAGATCTATTGAAGATCAAAAGGGGCTTAGAAAGTATCCTAGCACTGCAGTGGTCCTACAGGCCTGATTTGGTTTAATTTTTTCAGTTTTCCCTAAAAGGGGATATCGCCACTCCTCTTGCCTTTTTACAATCGATCATATCCCATTTTCCCCCTTTTTCATCTTCATCCTTTCCCTCACCTCCTCCATCAATCTCAACCCAACTGATCACAGGCGCTCCCCATCGATTGCAATGCTTCCTCTTCCACCTCTTTTCGCCTTCTAGCAAGCACGCGAAGATCCTAATTGTATTTTTCCTCTTCGTGACCCACGACTTGTTGGAGATCAAGGAGTGTAGAACACAAAACCCGATCGACCCTATTTCACTATTATGATGTTTAATATCTGGGGTTTGGGTTTGAGATTGAGTTGGAGTTGGAGTTGGAGGAAGGAGGGGGAAGATGAAAAACAAAAGGATGAGGAAGAGGAAGAAGATGAAAAATGAGTGGAGGAGGAAGAAGAAGAAAAATGAGCAGGAGACAATCGCGAGTGAGTGGGGATATCCCCGCTCATAAAAGTTGCAGCTCTCGTATGAGTGTGTTCGTCCTTTAGAAAAACCTTGTCATCGGTGGGGATATCGCCGCTCATCGCATATAAGCTTCATATATTGCGCGGGACATCCCCTCACGTAAAAGATTAAACTCCTAGATCATCCCTTGGGAAAATCTGTCATGAAAAGGGATATCGCCGCCTATCACATGTAAACTTCATATGTTGAGCGGGGATATCCCCTTCATAAAAAGCTAAGCTCTCATATAAGTGTGTTCATCCCTGGAAAAAAAAAAATCTATCATGAATAGGGATATCGCCGCTCACCCGCGATTGTCCTGCTCATTTTTCTTCTTCTTCCTCGTCCTCTTCCTTCCTCCACTCATTTTTCATCTTCTTCCTCCTCTTCCTTCCTCATCCGCTCATTTTTCATCCTCTTTGGAGATCACAAATGAGGAATTCTTGATGTATTTTTTGACATCAGGCTTTCCACTTTTGGACTTGTTTGTGGAAAGATGATCCTAATCCTGCGTTTCTAGCCTTTTCACAGGAATCCATATCCTCTCTATCCGGAAAAATTAGCTCATTTTTGGCTTTTTCTTCAGGAAAATTGTGTCACAGCAAACAAGGACCGCATGGAAAATCATAACGGCTTTTCTCCCCACTGCAAAATCCTCTCGTTGCACAAACACACCACTAATATGAAAAAAATTGTAATACCCAGAAGTGAAAGTGGCAATTCAAGGCCCAAATAAGAATAGATCAGTAATAAAAAACACAATAGTGATAATAATACCTGGAAGAAACCCCAGTCTTTGCAAGCAGAGTGCAGCCTCTCCAATTCAGCAGCTGATGATTCTTGTTGCAGCAGCTTGTCCATGTCGATGATTGGGATCGAGATGGATGATAGGGGAGCGTTGATGAGTGGTGGGTCTTGATCAGGACGTATGTAGCGAGGTGGAACATTGACCATGTTCTCTTTGGCCAGCTCTTGAACGCTGGGCACTAGGATTGAACTTCCCATGGCGTCCATCTTTGGCGACTCCATTAGTTTCCTACCACCACAGAGACAGAGAGAGGCCGAGAGAGAGAGAATCTTTAGCTAAATAATTCCAAGAGGTTGTAAAGTCAATTTCAAAAGGTTGCTTTTAAACATTATAAATTAAAATTATTTGAAGTTTATTAAAGAATTGAACAGGAAATTTTCAAGAAGTTTCTTATCTTTTATTATTTACTTTAATTTCAGAGGCAATTCCATATTCTTAATTCTAGTGTCTAGACTTTGAATCAGGGTTGGGTATTGTATCCTGGGGATAGAATTTAATCAAAACTACATGCATGTGGAAAATAATTGTCTTTAAGAAAGCATTTTGATTGGTGTGCCTTGCCCATTTTTATTGATTTCTTAGATTAATTTCTCACATTCACACTCATTCACTTTTATACACTAATTATTTATATTAACTGTTTATTTGATTTTATGATTGCACATTTTTCATAAGTAATTTTCCCAACAGTTTAAAGATAGCAATTCTTCCATATCACGAAGAAAGTTGCATTGATGAGTAAATTGAAAACATAGTGGGCCGAGTGGGTATTTCTTCTAAAGTCTCCATGATTTGGTAGGCTTAATTAGCATAGAAAATCTAATATGGTATTAGAATCAACCGATACGTGTGAAGTTGAATTCAGGAAGAACGACTCTCGAGGTCCAAACTTGCCTCTTATTAATGGGAATATATTTTTTTTCTGAACAAGTTGGAAATATTTTAACATTTTAGTTCACTGTTCCATAAATAAAAATAATGACTGCTGAAATCCTCCTCTTCCTCTTAAATTACCCCTTTCCGGTCCTGATTTTGTAAAAATTATATTACTCCTGGTTCCATACTTAATTTTTTGATGTATGCCTCCAGTTACAAATCACAGCATGAGAATGCTTTTGAAAAAAAAATATACCAACATCTGCCCTTCTATTTCTACAAGACAGTCTCCCGGCTTGTTATACAACAGTTTCGGCTTGTTTGGCAATTCTATTATTAGAGTGAAGTAAGGTAAAGCCCCCTTTCTTAAAAAAAAAATCTCACCAAAAGCACTTTAATTCAAATTTCCTACCACTTCTTTTTTATAAAAAAAAGTCAAAAAGTAACCTCATTTCTCCACTAAAAGACAAAAAAAACTCCACTTTTCAATAAAAAAAAATAAAAAAGATTCCATCACAAATAACTAAAAACAAAATACCATCATAACCCACTTATATTTTATTATTTCTTCAAAATAACTTTTACTCTACTCAACTCTATTAGTAACCAATAAATGAATTACTGTGACGTTTTGACTATTGGTCGTGCTGTCGCCGGCACCCAAATATAATAAAGCCTTTACTCCAAAAATAATAAATGTAGTAGTGCGAGTAAGGATCGTTCCTACGGTGAGTGTTTAGCCAAATTTTATGCTATGTGATCAAAGATGAGGGGTTTTGTCTATTTTAAAAGAAAAAATAAATAAATAAAAGCAAATAAATAGCAACAAAGTAACGAGTTCAATCAAATGAGCAAGCATTGGTCAAAGTTAACATCCACCATCAGAAATTCAGAACTGATCATTGATGCAAAAATAAATCAATTAACACTTTGAATATTCATCGTTGGAATTAAATTCCTAACTCCTTAATTAGTTAATTAGAAAACATACGCTCTAATTAACCCTAATTACTAAACAACCTAAGACAAGCGCTTATAGATTTGATTTAGTAAAAGCATTAAAATTAGAGAGATCGATGAACCCAAATAACACAAGCACACGCGGTTGCATTTAATTTAGCCAAGTGTTCTTCCTAATATCTAACAATTACTGACGCAGTAAATTATTAAATATCAGTTGCTTCGCAAATTTGAGGAATCAAACAATTACGGATTTGATTTCTAATTTAGCTGTAGATTGCAACGAAAAATATACTAGTATGCATCTTAGAAATTAAACAAAACAATCATGATAATAAATTAAGCATAGAAGAACAACCCATATTCAAAGCATAAATTGAACAATGAAAATAAATTAGATCTCACAGTATTTATTCCGAGGCTTCAGTCTCCTTCAACCAATTACAGAAAATTAGCCACGCAGGGCCATGCTAACTTGCAAAATAAATTAAATGGAAAAAGAAGAGAGAAAGAGAGAGATATGGAGAGAAAATCGTGGGTGAAGAAGGTGTGAAATCGTTTTATATAGAGGGGAGAGGTAGGGCTGGAATACGGCACGTGGATGAGAGGATGAGAGAAAATTGCTTGTAAGATATGGTGGGATTGAGAGAGATGTTCTGATGGACATCCCAACCGTGAGATGTGAGAGTTTTAATGGGAAGGGGTGAGGTGGAGAGAAAAGAGTGGCTAGAACGAGAGATATGTTTGGGTGGTTGGTCTTGGATGAGGATTAGAAAGTGAAAAGAAAAATTAGGAAGTCTGAATCAGAAAAGGAGAGTGACGTGAGGGAGACTTGTTGCTAAAGACTGAATGAGAAAAGGAGAGTGACGTGAGGGAGACTTGTTGCTAAAGACATACATGGTAGAAATGGTTCCTGTAGAAACAGGAGAGAGAGAAAAATTAAATAAAATATTAAAACTTATTACAATCTTCTCTTTGATGATATCTTCCTATTCGGGTTTCTGTTGGACTCGACCCAAGAATTAAAGTTGCACTATTTTTCGTTCTGCACAATATGAGCCCAATATTGGATATGTTTCGACGAACTCCTGATTTCTTCAAATTTACCATAATGCCCTTCTGCTTGATTTCCACTGAACAAGACCCGGTTCCGAATCAGCTCCATTCATTCAACATCAAATATGATCACCTTCTTTTAACGTTCCACAATATCTTGAATCGTCTCCACCGGAGCTCGGATGATATAGTTATGCCCAGCTTGCGAAGCGATGAGAAAATTCATCTAAAATTGCCCAATTAACTTCGTTTTGCGCTTAGCCCTCGAATTGCATCCTAAATCAAAATATAAGAATAATAGTGCAATTAGACATCAAATAGGTACAAAGAACTAAATATTAATGGAGAAAAATATAACGTTTTTCATTCTTATCAAATTCCCCCACACTTAACTTTTTGCTCGTCCTCGGGCAACACTTAAATTCAATTTTTTTTTCTTCAAGAATACCAAGGTTGCAAACCATCAACAAAGAACAACCGAGCTCTTCAAAACTCATAACATATCATGAGCAAACATTTTTAAACAACTTACAATTACTTAGTAAGCATTTTCACTCGAATATGGAGTAGACTAAATACATAGACCCTCACGAATATAAACACTCGACTCTCATCTGTTTAAAGGGTATCTGGTTCACTCAAATTCATTCCAATGGACATGATCTACCATAGGCTTGCATATCTTCTCATTCTCCACCACTGGGATCACATGCATAACACGAATCATAAGGACTTTTCAAGGGTTGTAACGGGGTTTAGGATCAAGGTGGAAATATTTGGGAATGTAGCTCAAAAACCATCAAAACTAGTGAAGCAAAAATGAACCAACTTCAAGCTTGAATATAGAAGACATAAAACCAATCACTCCATTCGGCATCTTCTTCAATTTGGCTTCAATGCATTTAAACCATGTAAAACTCTTGTATTGAAAAAGAGATCGTTCAAAGGGAACACTTTTCATTCGCAGCAAAGAATGATTATTCGCAACAACTTCCACCTTTGTATGTATCACATATGAACATACCCTTTCTTGGAATTTTAGGAGGCATTATGAACATGGATAGTTTGTAGCAATTTCCTCCATCACTTTATAAAATTTTTTATATATATATATATTTTTTTTGTTTTTGTTTTTGTTTTTTTTTTTAAACCCCCACACTTATTTCTTGCACACCTATCATAATGATGAACAATGCTCCACTAGCTCTACGGCTTAGGTAAAGGTAATTTTTTTTCAGGTTCAGAGCTTGTAACGTGGGTTTACAATAAACGAAAGATATAAAGCTCAAAGAGGTTCAACAAAGGAAAAATTAATTGCAAGGTAGGCTATTTGACTTATGTAGCTTATAACAACGATGGCCTTAATCATGTTCATGCATGCTTGTGTCTATGTGACCTCGAAGAGAATCAAGGCAAGTTCTAGAGAAACAAATCTATGGAAGAATATCTCTCATGAAAGAAAATAGTGAGACTGATATGGATGTGTTAGTCGAAAGGCTCAAAATCTCACCGGCTTTTTGTCTACCAAATTTAGTCACTAACATCCTCAAGGAAAATAACTGTACTAATTAATTACAAGTTGAAAGATTACTTATTCAATCATGTTATGAATTTCTCAAGCTCAATTGAATCTTGCTCATGACATAAATAACCAAAAATCGTTGAATACCACAAAAACAAAAGGCCAAACTTTTTTTTTCCGATTTTTTAAAAAAATTAAAAAACAACCTAAATCCCTTCCCCCACACTTAAAACTTATATTGTCCCTAATGTAAGGTAAAATGTAAAGAAAAGGCAAAAATAAACAAAATATAAATGCGAAAATAAAAAGAAAAGGAACAAACTCCCCTTGGGTTGCCTCCCAAGCAGCGCTTTTGTTTATTGTCGTTGGCTCGACTCAATGCTTCCTTCTCAATCAAGATAGATCGGATCTGCAAGGTCTAATTTTTCCACATTCTCTATTTGGAAACCTTCATAGAAAGGCTTAAGTCAATGGCCATTCACCTTGAACACTTTGGAAGTGGCTAAACTTTGAATTTCAACTGCACCATGTGAAAAAACATTAGTAACAACAAAAGGTCCAATCCAACGAGAACGCAACTTACCTGAAAACAAACGAAGCCGTGATTGATATAGAAGGACTTGTTGACCAACTTTAAACTCTTTCCTAGAGATCATCTTGTCATGAAAAGCCTTCGCCTTTTCCTTGTAAATCCGTGCACTCTCATATGCATCATTCCGAATTTCCTCCAACTCTTGTAGTTGCAACTTCCTGTGTTCTCCACTTTCATCCATCTTCATGTTGAAACTCTTGATAGCCCAATAAGCCTTGTGTTCTAACTCAACTGGAAGGTGGCATGGTTTCCCAAACACCAACCGATAAGGTGACATCCCAATGGGCGTTTTATATGCAGTCCTATACGCCCATAAGGCATCATCCAAGCGCAAACTCCAATCTTTTCTACTTGGATTGACCGTCTTTTCAAGTATGGACTTGATCTCTCAATTTGACACTTCCGCTTGTCCACTAGTTTGCGGATGATAGCAGTGGATACCTTGTGGGTCACATGGTACTTTCTCAGCAACGTCTCCAGAGTTCTATTGCAAAAGTGAGTGCCTCGATCACTTATTAGGGCTCTTGGAATTCCAAACCTGGAGAATATGTTAGATTTGATAAAAATCTGCAACAACTTTAGAATCATCAGTCCTGGTGGCTTTAGCTTCCACCCATTTTGATACATAATCAACAGCAAGCAAAAATGTAAACATAACCAAAAGATACAGGGAATGGTCCCATGAAATCGATGCCCCAAACATCAAAAATCTCACAGAATAGTATGGGGTTTTGTGGCATCTCATTCCTTTGGGAAATGTTACCTGTCTTTTGACAATGAGCACATGATTTACAGAAAAAGTATGAATCTCTGAATAAAGATGGCCAATAGAAACCACATTCTAACACTTTTCTAGCCGTCCTCTTGGCTCCAAAGTGACCTCCAAAAGCATAAGAATGACAAAAGCTGAGAATAGAAATAATTTCATTTTCAGGGACGCACCTTCTTATCACTTGATCTGCACAATGCTTCCATAAGTATGGGTCATCCCACACATAGTATTTGCAATCACTCTTGATCTTATCTCTTTGAGCCTTTGATGAACCAGGAGGTAACATGTTAGTAACCAAATAATTTACAATATTTGCATACCAAGGTAATGTCGTGCTCGCGGAGAACAACTACTCGTCAGGGAAAGTTTCCCGCAGATGAAGTTCATCCTTCACATGAACTAAACGACTCAAATGATCTGCGACACGATTTTCTGTCCCTCATTTGTGTAACGCCCCAATTCCGGATACCGATATACTCGTTCGATTACCCGAAATTGGCGCGCTACTCCCCGGAAAATCCGAGGACTTCCAAGATCGTAGGCCGCAGTGAGGTCCGATTTAAAACTTTTTGACCAAATAATGTTCAATGGTTAAAACTTGCGGAAGCATAACATTTGAAAAGAGCGGAAGCAATGGTATCATATATAATAAAGAAAAGCAGAACAGTGGTCTAATTAAAATAAGTCAATGTAAATTTAAAGTTAATACATTTGATCTTTCTACCCTTCTCACAACAAGTTTCGCTCAAAACCCGAAATAACAAAGTCACTCAATATCCCTGTATAAACTCGTCTCCGCCCTCCGGCTCGACGTCAGTGTCGGCCGGGCCCCATACGTACTCTCCGGCTACAGGTGCCTCCACGAGGGCTAAAGCGTCGTCGGGAATCTCTGGGTCAAGGCCTAAGCACCATAGAATGGGTCAGATCTAAACGATCTGGCAAGATACAGCATACTACTAACATAGCATATATATATCAAAGGAATTAAAGACAGGTACATAATTTAAATGAATAACAAGGAAAGAGAACTAGGCAATCGTGCATTTAAATCATAAGGAACCAGTATAAAAGAAATCAACTAAACTACTACACAAGGTGGCACATTCACACGAGCTGGAATACCGCGGGATATTATGCCGCGGCCCTCCCATACTGAACACAGTCGCGGTGGGGAATCTCACCAGGGAATAACTAATCCCGACTCTCACTCATCAACTCATCATCTCAACACTCCAGATCGGCACGGTATGACACCTTGCCGTCTTAACCACACAGCTCATCATGATAGCTTCACCATACTCAACTAGCTCCTACCGGGGGTGATCAGTCCACCGGCTGAGCTTAAATCAACCGAGTGAATGTTCATGCCGACTCGAGAATAACTCTAAGGTCTGTGTCTGTCTAGGCTTTGCCTTGCGTGAACAAGGTCCTAACAATACCTCTATAAGGTCCACACATCTCAATACAATCTCTGGATCTCATTCAAGATCCAGGCCCGCTCGTTGGATCCATACCAAGGCCCATCAGTACATGGCCTGGTCTAAAACTGTCCAAACGAGGCAACTAATCCACTATTACTGATAAACAGTTTCATTTCAATCCATATAACTTAACAGTCCAATAGAAACTACCTCTTCAAGCTAAAGGGTTCATATCACCACACTTAGGCCCAATAAGGGCCCGCCTAGACACAGACACGGGTCAATGATCTCCGAAATCACACCGTCGGGTCACCTCTAGATACCCTAGGTTCAGGTCCTCCAATTATGATTAATTAATAGCAAACAGCTAATCTAAAGATCTAAGAATGACAGAGTAATAATAATGAAGTATAAACTTTAATCAGAGAATCAACGGGAAAAGCAACGGTCCAATCCTAGGTAAATGGGCCACTTTAGGTTCGGGTCTATCTCCGGTAATTCGATCTCTAAACGATGTCATTAATGCCGTAAAATATTGTATTTGGTGCTTAGTTAGTTTAATGGCATCTATGACAACTTTTAGAGGTCGAATCATCTTAGATTATCAACCAAAACACTAAACAGTGGTCCCCGCGAGTCAAGGTTGAGCCACACCGTTGACTCGGGCTTAGGACACTGACAAATACTCATTTGGATGGTCAATGGGCCCCACAACTGATCATATCTCCTAAGTGTTGAAAACTGGAACAATCAGGGTTTTCCAGGTGAACCTGATGTGTTATGAGCTCGGTTGATTTCCTGGCCGGGAAGATCAACCGAGTGCACTGACAAACCTGAGTCAGGCTTCCTGGACAACTCAATTCGTTTCTAAAGGTTTCTAGCGTGTCCGGTCAAACAACCAGGCCTAGGTGATTGACCGCATACTCTGAAAACCTTAGAAAGATTGATGATCCAGCTTTAAACACTTTCTAAATGCTAATTCTAAGTTTCAGGTTGATTTGGGCGCAAACAGTCTGAGTTTCGGGTGAAAAACCAACTTTCAGTCATTTCTAGTGAAAACCATGTAAACGGGTCAACCTGGGCTAAGCCGGGTCAACCAAACTGATTAAAATGGGTTTTCTACAAGAATATGGCTGATGGCCAATTTTCCATCAAAGCCTAGTTGTCTCAGTCGACCAGGATGGGTCCCAGTCGACCCAGACAACAGAAACTCTCCCTGCAGAATAGAGCTAACTGAGAGCTCTGTTTTTCCAATTTTCAGTGTTCCCGGTCGCCCGAGAGGGGTCTCGGTCGACCTAGAACACTGTCGGGCGAGTCCCCGGGCGTGTCAGGAAAAAACTGCATAAAATAACTGAGGCTTGATTTTTCGGAAACTGCAGTTTTGCCGGTCGACCGAGGGGGTCTCGGTCGACCGAGAACACTGGGATTTCAGTCCCAGTTGCATTTCTGCAACTTTTCCGTTTCAGCTCTTTTTTTGCCCAAACCACCTCCAATCTCTTCCAAACTTCACCCAAACACTTCTAATCAATTAACAACACAAAAACCATCCATCCATCACCTTATGGCCCACTGATCTTCCAAATGGGGGGTGAAAACCCCCATCCATCAGTGACCTTTCCATCCAAACAAACACAACAAAGCTCAAATGTAATCTAGACTGAACTGAGCATGTTTAAGAACTAAAAATCACTGAATCATGAAATAAAACATACACCCTAAGTTATTAGTATGATGCACTTGCCTTTTGTAGCTTTTCAGAGATAGAGTAGTAGAGAGAAAGAGGGAAATAATCAGAGAAGCTCCAAGTCCTAGCTGAACAGGGGAAGAAGAAGATGGTGATGACTGCTGCAGCTCAGATTCCAGCAGAGTGGCAGCAGTAGCTGCTGTAGTAGCAACTATTTACTATAAATCCCAGCACATACAGAGAGAAGGAAGATGATGACACAGTAGCTGGAAATGAAGAAGACAGCAGCAGAGAAGAAGCAATTGCAGCACAGCAGAATAACAGATTGTAGCAGCAACAGTAGGTGTGGAAACTTTCAATTTCAGAATTCCAGGACCAAGAACTCTCAGGTGAATAAGTGGACAGCAAGGAGAAGAAATCAGCGACAGCAGCTCCAGGTGAATTTCTTCCAGCACAGAACCACCACAGAAATTTGGAAAATGGAATGAGAAGGGAAGGGTGGTGATATCAGTAGCCCCTGGAAAAATTCCAGCAGAGTAACAGTTGGATGAGGGAAAATGAGAGAGAGGGAAAAGAGGGAAATGAAGAAGATGAAGGGTGTGACTGATGTAGTGGCTTCAAGGTGAGGTTCCAGCTGTCACAGCAAGAGAAATGAGGAGGGAACGAAGAAGAAGATGGCTGCTCCAGCTGAAGTGAGTAAGACAGCAGCAGAGTGATGGCTCCAGGGAATTCCAGCAGAAATAACAATGAGGGAGAAGAATAAGAAATCCAGCAGAAGCCTCAAGAAGAAATTCCAGCAGTGAACTATGGCCTTCTCAGCTTCAAACGTGGGAGAGGAAATGAGGGAAGGAACAGTTGGGCTGGGTAGTTTTCTTGGGAAGAGAGCTGGGAGTTTCTTGGGAAGGGGGCTGCTTAGGGTTTAGGGTTTATTGCAATTGGGTTTAAGAGAGGTTTTATATAGATAGGAGGGGTGGTTAATGACTAGTTTGGCCCTAGGGTTTAGTGGAATTGGGATTAGGGTTTAAGGTTAACTTGGTTATTTGGTTAGGAACCTTCTAGAAGAGAGAGAGAGAGAGAACACCTTTTGCTAACCCACTTAATCTCTTAATTAATTAGACTATACTATCTAAACCTAGGATTAACAACACCCAATGTAATTAAGAACACTAACCCACTAAGTTAATCTAACTAACTTAGGAAATCTAACTAGTCACTCTACTAAGCCCCTGATTAGCCCAAATAAAACAGTAATTAACCAAGATTAGCCAAGATTAGCAATAATTAGTAGTAATTAGCAAAGATTAGTGAAGATTAACATAATTAAACAATAATTAAGATAAATTAAGATTAATTAGCCTATAAAATAGCCCTTAGAGGGCCCACCAAGGGTGGGACCTCACATCATTCCCACCTTTTAAAAACATTTGTCCCCAAATGTAAAACAAGACTAGAACATACCTGAGGTAGAAGATGCGGATAGTCCTTCTCCACCTGGTCGCGTAGCTCCCACGTAGCCTCCTCCGGAGTGTGATGCTCCCACTGAACCTTCACCCAATGAATGGTTCGGGTCCGGAGTACCTGCTCCTTGGTGTCGATGATCGCGACTGGCCTGGCGACGTACGAAGCATCTGGCTGGATGTTGAGTGGCTCGTGATAAAGAATGTGGGTCGGGTCCTCCACATACTTCTTCAGCATGGAGACGTGGAACACGTCATGCACTCCCGAAAGCTCTGGCGGTAGCTGAAGCTTGTAAGCAACATCTCCAACTCTCGATCTGATCTCGAAGGGTCCAACGTATCTCCGCGCTAGCTTACCCTTCTCACCGAACCTCAGGGTACCTCTAGCCGGAGAAACCTTCAGGAAAACTCTGTCTCCCTTCTCGAACTCGAGAGGTCTGCGTCGATTGTCTGCATAGCTCTTCTATCTGCTGCGGCTGACCTTCAGGTTCTCAACTATCTGCCGAACCTTCTCGCTGGTGTCGCTGACTATGGATGGACCATGGAAGCTCCTGACACCAACTTCTTCCCAGCAAACTGGGGTCTTGCATCTCCTCCCGTACAAAGCCTCGTACGGTGCCATCTTGATGCTCGCATGGAAGCTGTTGTTGTAGGCGAACTCGCAAAGTGGCAAGGAATCCTCCCAGTTCTCCTTGAAGTCCAAGACACAGGCTCTCAGCATGTCCTCTAGTGTCTGGTTGGTGCGCTCTGTCTGGCCGTCTGTCTGAGGATGGTAGGCTGTACTGAAGCTCAACTTGGTGCCCAAGGCTTGCTGAAGACTCTCCCAGAAGTGCGAAGTGAATCGCGGGTCCCTGTCCGAAACAATCGAAGCTGGAACTCCGTGCAAAGAAACAATCCTGTCGACGTACAGCTTAGCAAGGACGTCGAGTCCTGCTCTCATCGACACTGGCAAGAAGTGAGCTGACTTAGTCAGCCGATCCACGATCACCCAAATGCCGTCGTGGTGCCTCCTGGTGGCTGGAAGTCCTGCGATGAAGTCCATGGTGATGTGCTCCCACTTCCACTGCGGAATCTCAAGCTGATGAAGTAGTCCTGGCGGCTTCTGGTGTTCGACCTTGATCTGCTGGCACGTCAAACACCTGGAGACATAGCGAGCTATCTCCTTCTTCATGTTGTTCCACCAGTAGTAGCTCCTCAGGTTCTGGTACATCTTGGTGCTGCCGGGGTGAATCGAGTATCTGCTGTGGTGTGCATCTGCAAGAATCTCGTCCTTCAGCTCCTGGATGTCTGGCACGCACAGACGGTCCTGGTAGTAGAGCACTCCTCCTATCAGTCTGAACTCTGGCCTCTGGTCGATCTGCTCGATCACTCTGACAAGCTTCGGATCGTTGCGCTGACTGTCCTTGACCTTGCCCAGCAACTCTGGTTCCCACGCTGACATGGTGGCAAGCAAAACTCTCTCGCCGAGTGGCTGAAACTGGACGTCTAAACTGCTGAAGACGTCGGTCCACACACCCTCTGCTGCTAGGAAACTGACGAGGGCGGTCTTCCTGCTCAAAGCGTCTGCTACGACGTTCGCCTTACCAGGATGGTATTTGATGGGGAAGTCGTAGTCCTTGATGTACTCCATCCACCTCCTCTGCCGGTTGTTGAGGTCGCTCTGCGTGAACAGGTACTGCAAACTGCGGTGATCTGAGTGCACCTCGAACTTCTCGCCGTAGAGGTAGTGCCGCCACAACTTCAAGGCAAAAACGACTGCTGCAAGCTCCAAGTCGTGAGTGGCGTACTTCTTCTCGTGCTCCTTCAGCTGACGCGATCCATAGGCAATAACCTTGCCCTCCTGCATCAGAACACATCCAAGACCGGTCCCTGAAGCGTCGGTGAAGACAACGAACCCACCACTGCCAGAAGGTAGGGACAAAATCGGCGCCGTCGTCAATCTCTCTTTCAGCTCTTGAAAGCTGTTCTCACAAGCATCGGACCAAACGAACGGTACATCCTTCCGTGTCAGCTTGGTCAACGGTGCTGAGATGGTGGAGAAACTCTTGACGAATCTGCGGTAGTAGCCTGCTAATCCGAGGAAGCTCCTGATCTCTGTGGCGTTCTTCGGTCTGGCCCAGTTCGTCACTGCCTCTATCTTCGCCGGGTCCACTGCTAGCCCATCCTTGGAGATGATGTGTCCAAGGAAGACTACCTGCTCCAACCAGAACTCGCACTTGCTGAGCTTCGCGTACAACTGGTTGTCGCGCAACAACTGGAGAGATGTCCTCAAATGCTGCTCATGTTCCTCTCTGGTCTTGGAGTAGACCAAAACATCGTCGATGAAGACCACTGTAAAGCTGTCGAGGTACGGTGCGAAGATCTTGTTCATCAGGGACATGAACACTGCTGGTGCATTCGTCAACCCGAACGGCATCACAAGGAACTCGTAATGGCCATAACGGGATCGGAACGCTGTCTTCTGCACATCCTGATCTCTGACTCGAAGCTGATGATATCCCGATCTCAAGTCTATCTTTGAAAAGAACTGCGCACCCTGAAGCTGGTCGAAAAGCTCGTCGATCCGGGGAAGAGGATACTTGTTCTTCACTGTTGCCTGGTTCAACTGCCGGTAGTCGATGCACATCCTCATCGATCCATCCTTCTTCTTCACGAAGAGCACTGGTGCGCCCCACGGCGACACACTCGGCCTGATGAAGCCCTTCTCAAGCAACTCCTCCAACTGGGTCTTCAACTCTCGCAGCTCTGCAGGAGCCATGCGATAAGGAGCCCTGGAGATAGGTGCTGTGCCGGGTGCAAGCTCGATGGTGAAGTCGACCTCTCGAACAGGCGGCAATCCCGGGATCTCGTCGGGAAAAACATCTGGAAACTCGCAGACGACCGGAATCTCCTCAACCCTCTTGGACTCCTTGTCCTCTGAGACAAAAGCGATGTAGCCCTCGCATCCTGATCTCATCAGTCTCTCGGCCTTCAGTGCCGATATCATCCGAGTGCTAGGTGATCTCCTCTCACCCACAAACTCGATCGTGTCATCTGATCCGTCGATAGAGAGTCTGACTGTCTTCTTGAAGCAATCCATCACTGCTCGATATTTGGCTAACCAATCCATCCCCAAAATGACGTCGAAGTCATGCATGGGTAGCACGATCAGATCTGCAAGCAAAATGCACTCCCCGATCTGCACTCGGCATCTGGGGTGGTAAGTCTGACACATCACACTCCTGCCCATCGGAGTGGACACAACTAGGGTGCAAGGCATAGCCTCACCTACTCCACCAAAGACTAAAGTAAAGGCAGACGACACAAACGAATGTGTCGCTCCTGGATCTAGTAATACTCTAGCAGGATGATCACAAATAGAAAGGGTACCTTCGATGACGTCGCCTGCAGCCTCTGCATCCTCATGAGTGAGTGCAAAAGCTCGACCCACAGCCTGGGGTCTCTGCTGATGATGCTGCTGGCCCTGGTGCCTCTGGTGACGTCCACGGTGAAAGGGCTGCCCCCTAGGCTGCTGAGATCCACGTGCCTGCTGCTGCTGGGCACGGTACTGTTGCTGAGGTGGAAGCGCCTGTCGTACTGGCTGAGCAGCTGGAGCTGGGGCTGCCGGAGGTGCTGGAGGTGCGTGAAGTCGTAGCATCTGAGGCTGACCTCCACGGAGCGGGCAATACCTGGAGATATGCCCTGGCTCTCCACAGTTGTAGCACGCTCTGGGGCCACGCTGCAGCTGCTGCTGTAGACGATGCTGGTGCTGAGGCTGGAACTGCCCTGCCGGCCTCTGCCTCTGGAATGGCTGTAGCTGTCGTAGAGGCATGGGCTGCTGCCTGATCGGAGCGATCCGGAGTCTCTTCTGCTGACGAATAGACTCCAGCCGCTGGAGATGCTCCTCCGCCCAGAAAGCTCTCCTCAAAGCCTCCTCATAGGTAGGCAGCTCCATGCAGGTCATGGCGATCTGAATCTCCTCGCTGAGGCCGTCGACGAACCGCCGAACTCTCTCTGCCTCTGATGTAAGCAGCGCCTCTGCAAATCTGGACAGCTGAGTGAAACGGACCTCGTACTGAGAAATGGTCATGCTGCCCTGGACAAGAGTCTGGAACTCTCGGAGCTTACGCTCTCTCACGTGGGTGGGGATGAACTTCCGGAGGAAGTCGGTCTTGAAGGCAGTCCATGCTACCTCGTCCCCGATCTCCTCGTAGGGCCTCTGGGTGACTCTCCACCAGTCCTCTGCTACTCCTCGGAACATATATGCTGCCAGCTGAACCCTCTGTCGCCCAGTACACTCGAAGACTCTGAAAATCTTCTCCATGCGCACTATCCAGTCGTCAGCTACGAGTGGATCCTCTGCTCCGGTGAACTCAGGTGGTCCTCTCTTGAGGAACCTCTCAAAGATAACGTTCGGGTCTGCCCCCCGAACCGGCGCCTCCTCGGGGACCAGCGGGGCCACCCTGTCGATCACGTCCAGGACCTGCGCCTGGAACTGCGCGAAATCGTCTGTCTGCTGCTGGTGTGCTGCAGCCTGGGCCTCTTGAGAAACAAGGAAGGCCTGGAGAAACCTCTCAAAGCGCCGCTCGTGGGCGGACTGCTCGCCGACAAATATCGGCTCGGGGGATGCATCGCCTCCAGACATCTGTCATGAAAAAGAATCTTGTGTCAGTTTAAGTCCAAAATCTAAGATCACCCTGACTCTACCCAATCCATCGTCCTTACACGTATCCCATCACTCGAATCCTCACTACGTCCTATGGTTTCTAGTGTGTTTTATTTCCTAGAGACCAGCTCGCTCTGATATCATAAAATGTAACGCCCCAATTCCGGATACCGATATACTCGTTCGATTACCCGAAATTGGCGCGCTACTCCCCGGAAAATCCGAGGACTTCCAAGATCGTAGGCCGCAGTGAGGTCCGATTTAAAACTTTTTGACCAAATAATGTTCAATGGTTAAAACTTGCGGAAGCATAACATTTGAAAAGAGCGGAAGCAATGGTATCATATATAATAAAGAAAAGCAGAACAGTGGTCTAATTAAAATAAGTCAATGTAAATTTAAAGTTAATACATTTGATCTTTCTACCCTTCTCACAACAAGTTTCGCTCAAAACCCGAAATAACAAAGTCACTCAATATCCCTGTATAAACTCGTCTCCGCCCTCCGGCTCGACGTCAGTGTCGGCCGGGCCCCATACGTACTCTCCGGCTACAGGTGCCTCCACGAGGGCTAAAGCGTCGTCGGGAATCTCTGGGTCAAGGCCTAAGCACCATAGAATGGGTCAGATCTAAACGATCTGGCAAGATACAGCATACTACTAACATAGCATATATATATCAAAGGAATTAAAGACAGGTACATAATTTAAATGAATAACAAGGAAAGAGAACTAGGCAATCGTGCATTTAAATCATAAGGAACCAGTATAAAAGAAATCAACTAAACTACTACACAAGGTGGCACATTCACACGAGCTGGAATACCGCGGGATATTATGCCGCGGCCCTCCCATACTGAACACAGTCGCGGTGGGGAATCTCACCAGGGAATAACTAATCCCGACTCTCACTCATCAACTCATCATCTCAACACTCCAGATCGGCACGGTATGACACCTTGCCGTCTTAACCACACAGCTCATCATGATAGCTTCACCATACTCAACTAGCTCCTACCGGGGGTGATCAGTCCACCGGCTGAGCTTAAATCAACCGAGTGAATGTTCATGCCGACTCGAGAATAACTCTAAGGTCTGTGTCTGTCTAGGCTTTGCCTTGCGTGAACAAGGTCCTAACAATACCTCTATAAGGTCCACACATCTCAATACAATCTCTGGATCTCATTCAAGATCCAGGCCCGCTCGTTGGATCCATACCAAGGCCCATCAGTACATGGCCTGGTCTAAAACTGTCCAAACGAGGCAACTAATCCACTATTACTGATAAACAGTTTCATTTCAATCCATATAACTTAACAGTCCAATAGAAACTACCTCTTCAAGCTAAAGGGTTCATATCACCACACTTAGGCCCAATAAGGGCCCGCCTAGACACAGACACGGGTCAATGATCTCCGAAATCACACCGTCGGGTCACCTCTAGATACCCTAGGTTCAGGTCCTCCAATTATGATTAATTAATAGCAAACAGCTAATCTAAAGATCTAAGAATGACAGAGTAATAATAATGAAGTATAAACTTTAATCAGAGAATCAACGGGAAAAGCAACGGTCCAATCCTAGGTAAATGGGCCACTTTAGGTTCGGGTCTATCTCCGGTAATTCGATCTCTAAACGATGTCATTAATGCCGTAAAATATTGTATTTGGTGCTTAGTTAGTTTAATGGCATCTATGACAACTTTTAGAGGTCGAATCATCTTAGATTATCAACCAAAACACTAAACAGTGGTCCCCGCGAGTCAAGGTTGAGCCACACCGTTGACTCGGGCTTAGGACACTGACAAATACTCATTTGGATGGTCAATGGGCCCCACAACTGATCATATCTCCTAAGTGTTGAAAACTGGAACAATCAGGGTTTTCCAGGTGAACCTGATGTGTTATGAGCTCGGTTGATTTCCTGGCCGGGAAGATCAACCGAGTGCACTGACAAACCTGAGTCAGGCTTCCTGGACAACTCAATTCGTTTCTAAAGGTTTCTAGCGTGTCCGGTCAAACAACCAGGCCTAGGTGATTGACCGCATACTCTGAAAACCTTAGAAAGATTGATGATCCAGCTTTAAACACTTTCTAAATGCTAATTCTAAGTTTCAGGTTGATTTGGGCGCAAACAGTCTGAGTTTCGGGTGAAAAACCAACTTTCAGTCATTTCTAGTGAAAACCATGTAAACGGGTCAACCTGGGCTAAGCCGGGTCAACCAAACTGATTAAAATGGGTTTTCTACAAGAATATGGCTGATGGCCAATTTTCCATCAAAGCCTAGTTGTCTCAGTCGACCAGGATGGGTCCCAGTCGACCCAGACAACAGAAACTCTCCCTGCAGAATAGAGCTAACTGAGAGCTCTGTTTTTCCAATTTTCAGTGTTCCCGGTCGCCCGAGAGGGGTCTCGGTCGACCTAGAACACTGTCGGGCGAGTCCCCGGGCGTGTCAGGAAAAAACTGCATAAAATAACTGAGGCTTGATTTTTCGGAAACTGCAGTTTTGCCGGTCGACCGAGGGGGTCTCGGTCGACCGAGAACACTGGGATTTCAGTCCCAGTTGCATTTCTGCAACTTTTCCGTTTCAGCTCTTTTTTTGCCCAAACCACCTCCAATCTCTTCCAAACTTCACCCAAACACTTCTAATCAATTAACAACACAAAAACCATCCATCCATCACCTTATGGCCCACTGATCTTCCAAATGGGGGGTGAAAACCCCCATCCATCAGTGACCTTTCCATCCAAACAAACACAACAAAGCTCAAATGTAATCTAGACTGAACTGAGCATGTTTAAGAACTAAAAATCACTGAATCATGAAATAAAACATACACCCTAAGTTATTAGTATGATGCACTTGCCTTTTGTAGCTTTTCAGAGATAGAGTAGTAGAGAGAAAGAGGGAAATAATCAGAGAAGCTCCAAGTCCTAGCTGAACAGGGGAAGAAGAAGATGGTGATGACTGCTGCAGCTCAGATTCCAGCAGAGTGGCAGCAGTAGCTGCTGTAGTAGCAACTATTTACTATAAATCCCAGCACATACAGAGAGAAGGAAGATGATGACACAGTAGCTGGAAATGAAGAAGACAGCAGCAGAGAAGAAGCAATTGCAGCACAGCAGAATAACAGATTGTAGC